>VXAD01007430.1:1390958-1527877 GCA_013399195.1 Dicrurus megarhynchus
TTTTCCCTTTCCAGCGGCATTGTCCTTTAGGGCCTATTGAAGGCAGAAGGCGGATAGGAAGGCTAGGGCTGCTGCTGTTTGAGGAGGCGGAGCTGGGCTGATGGGAGACTGACGGGAGCCGCATCCTATGGGCGCTGGGAGCCGGGCGCCGCTGGGGCGGGACCGCCGGCCGCGGCCTCTCGCGGGCGATGGGCGGGGTGGGGGACAAGGTTTGGCGAAGGTTACAGCTGAATGCAGAAGTGACACAAACTGACACTTCGCTCCAGCAAACTCGTTTCCATCTTCTCCTCGTGTCGTCTCCATTAAAAGTATATACGTATTGAGTCGTGTTATGAAACTTTGAGAAAAGCGAAAGTGCGGTGCTTTTTTTCTGTCTTGGTTTTAATTACTCATTGCAGTACCTGATACTGATCTGAAGGGTAAAAATAGTATGATTTGCTTGTCCATCCTGTCAAATAAAGTGCATTCCTGTATTCTGATGTTTTCTGTGTATGAGTGATTTGGGTTGTAATTTATAATCTTGGGATCAGAGGCCGCTGTGGTACGTGTAGCTGATTTTCCTCATTCAAACCGTTTTAAATGTTTATGGTTTCTGTTGTACACCGTATTTCTTCCGTGTTCTTGGGATGAAGTGGGAATTGCCGATCGACTTTGGTTTCTTAGCCATCAAAAGGGAACTCGTGATGATTCAGTAGATAATTGTGTAAAACAAAGTACTTCACTGCAGTGCTTAAATGCTAAGTATTGCAGGCTCCTCACAACCCATGGGAGTCTGTAATTGACATTTTTCTTTATTATTTATGACAAAAATATGCCTTGTAAAAGTAAATGATGTGGAACTTGATTGTTACTTGACATGTAACTGTACAGATTTTATTTTGTACTAGTCCTCCATCTGCTGTTTCTTGTTAGTATGGATTGCTAAAATGGTAGTGTGCAATCATTCTCTTCCAGTCAATAAAGCATATCATATAGGTATCAAAATCTTCTCTTTTGATCATTGAGATATAAGAGGGGATGTAGGTGATTTGAGTAAAATGAGTAGTATGGTATATATTCATAATGTTATTTATTTTCAAAGACTTGACAATTCTAGGGGAAATCCTGACACAGTTCATTGAAAACATCAGCAGTTTATATTCCCACCATGTTGTTCTTGACAGATATTAGCACATGTACGGTGACAGAACTTTATTGGTCTGTTTGGGGCACCATTGGGATAAAGATCCTTTGAGTCCACAGATTCTGCAAATTTGGATTGGGTATATGACCTTCCAGCTTTTCTGCTCATGAGCAATGGAATTGGAAGGAAAGTAAGGGTCAAACAGATCTGTATGTGACCCAAGAAGAAAAAAATGGAGGCCTTGAACTTCTTTTACGTTAATATGCCTATTTCATCGGCATATTTCAGCATTCCCCACTGCTTTTGTTGTTGTTGCTATTTGTTATTCTTCCAAGTAAGAGAAATTCCATAGGGGTAAAATGATGTCAGCATTTTCCTTTGCTCATTTGCTGTGCATTCTAGCAGGAATAGGGACAGAGGAAAATCTAGATACTGCTCGAAACTTCATTATTTGTCCATCTTGAGCATCGTGTTTCTAGGTGAATAAGGGGAATGACTCAACCAAGAGGTTGCACAGGTGCTTATTCTTGAGGGATTTTATTGGGTTTTAGGCATAGTGTTGTAGAGTCAGAATAGACATTTTATATACATAGCTAGAATCCTAGCAAAATCATGTCTCAGTTTGCTGCTTCTTTAAGCAATAGCTAATAATTAAAAGCAACAATTTAGTACTATAATAGGATAGGCAACAATGCCTGGTAAAGCAGAATGTGGTGAAAGCGGTAAAATTTAAAATTCCTGTAGAGTTGGAGAGGTAGCAGGCAGTATTCCAGTTATCTGCGTTGCTGATGGAGCTTGGAATACAAATGATCTAGAAGCTATTTAATATGTTCTGTTATTGGCATATTCTGGTTTTGGGATATTCTTCTGTCTTGTGGAACAGAGATTGGAATCCTTCATTTTTTTCCAAGAAAAGTGACAGACTGGTTGGATAATTTGCAAATGTAATTGTAGAAATGAGTTGTTTTGTTGTCCATCCCCATAGTTCCGCCCCAAGAATTTTTTCTGACTAAAGTCAATTACATGATACAAAATAAAAATGTTCAAATGAGTATTGGCATGCTTAGTTACATTTCAATACACAGACAAAAGGAAAATTGTCTAATTGGAAGGAAAATTACAGTTTTTTATTAATTTGGAAATAATTTACCAGATTTTTCTAGTCAGAAGTACCATGTAGCTGCAAGACTGTCAGTGTTTTAGTAGAAAAAGTTCTAGATGAGCTAGTTATAGTATTTTACTAAAAAGCATCTTGCTCTACTTTCCTGAAAGTTGGTTGGGTTCATTTTTAATGGATGTTAAGCGTTTGAATGTGTATTTTATTGGCCCACAGAGGTGGCTGGGGGTTGGGGGAAAGATTGAATAGCTTAAACATTCAGTACAAAGATTATTCTTTCACAGACATCTTACTAGCAACTATTTCTGTAGCTTTATTGGAAGCTGCTGAATCTTTTAAATTTTTAATCATCTACTTCCTTTATAATTTCATGTGCAGGATGTTTTGATCTACCTGCATATTACTATACATTACTTGTTTCTGCATCTAAATTCTTTTCATAACTTTGATGTTAAAGAGGACATATGGAACCTGTCTTTCCAAGAGATTAATTTCTGAGGCAATAGTGTGGAAATTTAAATAATTAAGTATTTAAATTCATTTTTTACTCTTGTGATATTACATATAATAGTTTAATTATATTAGTGTGGAAATTTAAATTATGAACTATTTAAATTCATTTTTTCAGTTCTGATATTACATGTAATAGTTTAATTATATCCTGCTAAGTCTGTGCTCAGGCTTGCCCCAGTGATTTTAATTTTTAATATAATTTGGGGAATGTTTAAATTTCTGGGTTTTAGTGTATTGAGGAAGAAATTTCAAATATGCAGTCCATGCTAATGTCACTTGTGTTTGTAACTTTCTGGTCCTTATTCTAGAAAGGATTGGATTGAAAATTTATACTCTGTGCAAAAAAGTTTGTTAATAAGTAAATTGTAACAGGGGTGAAATCTGAATAATTTTGTGTGGTTTTTTACAGCTTTTAAAAATCTTTGCCTAGTTACTACTAAATTTACCAAAGGAACAAGGTCTGCTGGATAGAGTGCTGGGCTAGGATTGAGAAAAGAGACCTGCAGTTTTCTGTCAGCTCTGCTACTAAGTGAATTCAAGTGAAATTTCATGTTAATGTGCTTGTGTTTAAGGTGCTGTATGGAGAAGAGTAGCTGTTATCCCTTTCATAGGTTGTTAAATTGTGTGAGTTTGTTTTTATGTTTTGGTTAGATGGACTAGCTTGGTTGTAGAATTCTGAAGGGAGACACTTCATTGCAGGTGAGATTTTGCATATATAGACTGAAGAAGAAAGTACAGTGAGAGAGAGAGAGAGAAGGCAGTAAGAGACTAGGGTAGCTGAAGGCCAGAAAAAATAAAGCAACCTGTCATACGATGGTACAGTTTTAACATCAGAGCAGCAGAGTGGAGTTGCAAGATCCGTATCTTCTGCAGGGTTATTTCGGGTAGTGTTAGCTTAATCAGGACTTAGATTGAGATAATAATCAACAGTGAAGTGCGAAAACATGCTAAAACATACACAGATTGATTCAAGAAGTTATTTTGATAATTTAGCATGTGTCATATATACTTTTTAAGAAAATAAAGTGTTTTATTAGCCTAAAGGAAAAGGTCTGCTTGAAGAATCACTAATGAAGAAATCAGTAATGCATATTGCTGCCACTGGATGAGTAATTAATTCTCACTGGATCGTTGTGCCACTGTAATGTGTTATTATGAACTTGAAACAAATTTGAAGACTGTGGCTGAGAGGAAGTGCAACTTTAAAACATAACATTGTATTTAAGACACTGGAATATCCTGAAAGAAATAGAGCCAGCTTCCAGTTATTTGTTGGGTTGATGTCTTCACTTTTAAGACTACAGGAGAAACTTTTACTGTTTCATGATATTTGATTCTGCTCTCTGAAGATTTTGAGCTAATTACTTTTACTAATTAGCTAAAGACTGCTGTTCAGTGAATTCATCTTCTGGTTCTGTCTTCTGGGGTAGAAGTTCACTCTGCTGCGTATTCAACTCTTGCCTTTGACAGTGACACTGAATTACCTTCGGTAATTTTTGTTTTATTGTTGTTTTTATAGCTGTTTTGATGGAAGTCATGTTGAATTGCATGAGGTGAATCAAAAGTTTTAAAATGTCTCTGTAAGTTCAGATATTAGTTTGTCATATGTAGATGATTTTCTCACCAGCCTCTCTGAACCGAATACCTTACTAACTTCAGAGAAACCTCCAAGTTCCAGTTTTTAGTAACTTTGTTCTTGAATTGTGAAAGAAATGCCTTGGTTAACAGTACAGTAACTTCCTTGAAGAGAATTAATGTAATGCTGGCCTGCTGTTTTTGTAAGAGGTTCTCTGGTTGCATTTTAGTAAAATGACCTTTTCAGCTGTCATTTGAAGTATCAAGCAGCAAATGTATTATTTTAAGAGCAATATTAAACTGTCCTACCTACTCAGTTAGTAAATTTTTTTTTTTTAATAAGTAACAGTTTTAGGCAACATACTTAATCATAAAAGTGGAGATATGGTAACAAATATCACCACTGATTTATGGAAAAAGATAGCCTGGCAGCCTTACAACATAAGCTAAACTGTCAATGCATATGCAAATTCATTAAAATGTTAAAATATTAATTATTTCATGGGACTTGCTATTCTCTTCAAAATTGAGGAGTATCCTACTTCAGATCTAAATTTCATTTAGATCATTTAGTTCATTTACTAATTTTTTGGAATAAAAATTAGAGGTGGTAGAGGGGCAGGGGAAAAGTATTGGAAACAATTTCCTTTGTAGGCCTGCCATATTTTATGTGTGGTAAAGTCAGTAACTTCTCTGCTGGTTAAGTTGTAAGTATTGCAGATTCAACTTGTCAGACCTCTTTGCATTTACTGAGCCTCCTGTGGCTGACATGTCTTGTAAGTTTTTACACAGTTATTAATGAAAATATTGTCTATATGTGGCTTCCAACTTAATTTATGATAACCTTTTTTTAAATTAAAATAACTGTTGAAAAGACTATGTAGTTAGGTGAAGTTATATTTGTTTTTAAACTCTTCATGAGGGTATTTAAAGCTTTTCAACAAGATAGTAATTAACTCCCTGAACTGCAGATCAAGTATAAAAAACATCAATAGTAAGTATTCAGAAAAGACCTTCATACAAATTAAAGAAATTAATAAACCAGAGTAAAATGTATAGTGTGGTCTTTAACTAGTTAGCTGTTTGTATACAGCTGAATTATTCACCTTGGAAGTATAAATAGCAGGACAAATATCACAGCCTTTAAATGAACACTGGTGGTTGGATCGTTGGCATGCATAATTCATTCTCCTTTTCCTTGCCCGACTGAAAGACGCAGTGTGTGCCTAGGAGGAAATTGTACATTAATTGACATAAGTCTTGTATGGTTGCAGTACAAAAATGGCCACTGGATTCCAGCTGATATGAACAGCACTGAGTATTTTATCAGGGTGGCCCCACTGGTGGCCTGGGGTATGATTCCACCTGGTGGCTGCCTGTGCCTTGAAGGCATCTACAACACTTGTTGGGGCACACAGGTGCCTGTGTCTGCTCTCTGAGGTGTTCAGAACCAGCGTCACATCTGTTTTAATGCACACGTATGTAACTTGGGGCTTGGGCCTCCAAGCATTAGCATCCCACTTGGTAATGGAGTTCAAACACAGGCAAGTAACTGTTGGTAATAGACAGTTTGAACTGCTCTAAAAGTTGAGTAAATAAAGGACATCAAGAGGGCAGGAAAGAAAATGATCAGATGGTCAAGAGCATGTATCTGGTCTTTCCATTACTTGACTGCATCCTCTGTTGTGTTTTTAAATCCTGCATATATTCTAGGTGATGATACTAAAGCTAGTAAATATAGTGAGACACAAGTAATAGCAAGCTTACGGATTTTACATGCCAAAAATCCTGAAGATAAATGTCTTGGTGAACTTAAAATATGTGCATCTGTGATCGTAGTTCTATTAGCTATTTATGTTTCCCTAAAGCTGAGAAAGTGTTGTTGAAGTATGATGATGGTAATCAATGATGTGTGGTCTGTTGCTTGTGTACATAGTGAAAGATTCTGCTTTTGACAAATAGTGTCCCCATGAAGATTCTCTTGGGACTGAACAGAAAAGACTGTAGCTATCTCCTTCTTGAAGTTGCATCTAGAAAAGTATTTCTCCCCAGGATCTCTCAGGCCCAGTAGCAGCCCATCCAGGCAATCCCTGTGTAATAGACTTGAGGTAAACAGGGGGGAGAGCAAGGTGCTTGTCTCTGGCATTGCTCTGGTACACTGATAAGATCTGCAAGTTTAAACTGAAGAACTTGAATCATACCACTGTCTTTAATGGTCAAAGAAATGTAGCAGAAACGTCTGAAGGCTGATGTCAGTGGTACTGAAATTACATTGATGGTTGGAGAGTAAAGTATGAGGTGAGGCAATGCCTCTCAGTGTTTCTGAAGTCTACATATGCTGCCTTCTGCACTACTGCACATTGTCTTGGGTTCTCCACACTTGGGTGATCTGTCCTATTCTCAGTTAGTTACAGTGCAACACCTGCTTCTCTCTCAGCAAATCTGAAGCAACCAGTAATTTCTTTGTCATTGCCAGGCTACTGTTTGAGGCTGAATCTCCTGAATGCTACAAGTACAGGGTATGGTTGCATGGGTGCCTAGGGAATTTCTGTAAAAATATTGGAAGTAAATACCATACCTGCTGAAGTACCTGGATTGGCTTCCACACTGCAAGTTCCTAAGAATAATTGTTGTCTGAAAGACTTGGATTTGAATTAGCTAAAATGTAGTTTCTGCATTCTGCCTTCCTAATGTTTTCTTGTTATTCTTGAGTGGATCTAATAGTGGGTTGCTGCTGAAAAGGGGCAACCCCACTTCCTCTCTTATGCCAGATGTGGAAATTTTGTGGTGAGAGAGTGAGTTGATCACCGATTTGTATTTTTTGAAGATTGAGTTGCCAAAAATGAAATCTTTCCATTTGGAACAAAAAACTGATACAATTCATCCCTGCAACCACGCAGTGGATGTGTTAAGTACAAGGACAAGAGAGTGGGAACATGGAGGGGGGGTTGAGAGAAACAATAGAATGTCTTGTCCTGTCTTGGTGGCAGTGTGCAGTGGCGGTGCAGTTCCTGTTACACTAACTCACCTTTAAGTCATCTACACAGGTTTCTCTGTCAAAATGCTGTTGCTGTTGTTCTCTTGAAAGTTAGTTACTGCTGCCATAAAAATGATCACTTCTTTTTGCAAACTGGTACTGATGCTGGCAGCAGTAGTAATTTCTTCAAGTTTTTGTGTGACATTGTTTTAATTAATTTTTAATGTGAAAAATGTTTACCTAAGTTCTTTGTCATTAGATGCTGATTTGTATTTTTAAACTTCTAAAAAGTTATCACACATCTATGTTATGTTATATGTGTACATTTTTCTTTTTTCAAGTGAGATTGTAAAAAAAAGTAGTCATGTTTAAACAAAGTAAAATTTGGTTCAAACACCAGTGTACACAGTAACAAATTAAATTGGAAAAACATTTTCTCATGTCAGTTTATGTTGTTTTTTAAGAATAGAATGGAATTATTAGGACTCTGTTGGTAGCTGGATAACCTTTAGGACAAATTCTTATTTAAATAATGTAATTGTTGCCATTGTTAATGGCAGCTGGGCATTTGAAAATAGTGAAGCACCATTTCACTTCTCTAGATTCAGACAATCTTTCAATTTCTCAAATCTGATCAGTGCAGGTGTTTTTAACACTTTTGAGTCCTTCTTAAATAGCAAAATTTTTGGAGATATAATTCTTTGGGTTGAGGTGGTTGCAGGTTACAGATGTGCTGTACTTAAACTTATCTGGTGCAATTGCATAATCTGTGGTACCAGAGATTGTTTTATTTGTTGAATTTTATTTTGTCAGAAATGCTCTGAGCTCCATTCTGTTTATTGAAACAGAAATGGTGTCTATGTGCTGCATAATGAAATGCTTACTTTTGACTTTTTTTCAATGCAGCTTTAATATTGAGTTGACCTCCTGAAACACTTTCTTGAGTGATGCTATGAAATAAAAATACTTCCATCTTGAAGATAAAATTTGCTTCCTAAGTTATCAAGACTCCCAGTGAAACATGATCTGCAAAACTTGCCAACTATTAGGCTTTTTAATGAATTTTTTTAAGTCGTATTAGATGTAGTGAAGGACTGCTTCATAAGTCTCCACTCTGCAGAGATGATTCTTTACAAGTCTGCTGTATGTAATGAGAACCTTTCCAAAAGAGTCTTGTTTATGAAGGCACATTCAAACCTTGCAATTCTATGAAATGATGAAATTTTGGGGTGGACACAGTGTCTGCAGGTTTTGTTGTTAAGTCATGCTTTTTTTCCCCTTTATGTCTTGCCTTTTTTTTCTTAGCTTAAAAATTTTACGTTTTCCAGCTTACATATGTATATATATATTTGTTTTGCGGAAGTGAAGAATACACAGATTACAAGAATTTGGGGTCTTTGATATGCAACTGACCCCCTAGTGCAAGTGTCTCACCTGCTAATTTTGTGGTCCATTAACAGTTGTTTCCCATAGCTCAGTTTTTGCTCCCTGACAGGATTGATGTTTTGACATCTTGTAACAAAGTTCTTGTGTGTTAATAATGTGCAGCCCTGTGAGTGGATCAGCTTATTGAACTTCTCCAGCAACTGTTTTTTGAAGTGTTGTTCTTGTATGATGGTAAACATAAATGTTTTATAAGAACAGCTGTACTGGTTCAGACAAAGGCTCTGACAAACCCAGTACTTGTCTGCAACATCATCTCTAAAGGAGCAGTTAGGGACAAAAAAAGAACAGGGAGAATGATACCTCTCCTAAATACTCCCTCAGCCATACACTATTTTCAGCCTGGGGGATTTCCTGACCCTGATATGGTTTGTCTAGTTGGAAACTCTCAAGGGATCTCTCTTACTCAATTTCCATTGAAGGCCATCTAATTTTAATTTTTTTTGAGTCTTCAGTATTTTTTGGCAAGGAATTCTAGTAGCTGTTGTGTGAAGTTTTGTATGTAGATTTTACTAACTCATTAGGACTTTCTAGTAATAAAAAATAGACGTTGAACAGTCAGTCTCTATCCATGGAGAGACATAGATTAATAGCTCACAAGTCATTGATTTATGCATGAATAGCATCAAGTGGTTATTGCCCCATTTCAAGTTTACCTATGCTAAATTGTGTTTGCCTTTTTATTGCCCAATCCAGTTTCATAATGTCCTTCTGCATTTTTTCAGTTACTCTGTAGTCACTATCCCTGATCACTTGCTGTCCTTTGGTAGCTTCTTAACTGTGTCACCCATCTCATCTTCCAGGCCACTTAGGAATTTATCAGGTAATGCAGGTCCCAGTGCAGAATCCTTCAGAACTATGCTGGTGACTTCCCCTGGTGTCATCTTGATTATATCTGTTCTTTTTTCTTTGCTAACCTAAGTAACTGAGGCTTATGTAGTAGCTCTTGAATCCTTTGAGTAATTCCATTAAGCTTTTATACGGGATTAGCAGCTTCAGATTTTCATTTGGATAAGTGTTATGAAAATAAGCTTGCAGATTTGCCAGGAAAAAAACCCTGCAGCAACACCCACACACTGGTTTCTGTCTCCCCTGTGGGCTCTCTGACTTGAGTTACACTAGAACCATAAGCCCAGCCTTGTTAGACATCAGTCCCCTATAAAATGTAAACCCATTACAAGTAAGACTGTATCACACTTGCACCTCTTGGTAATACTTCTTAAAAAAGATGGTTCTATGTATATTTAAAGTTGATTCACAGAGCTGCTTTTATGCTTCTGACCACTTATGGTGCTTTGATTCCAGCCAGGTGTTTCTCATGGCAGGACAATATTTCTGAAATTTTGAGTCGGGAATTGTGTGAACTGAGATGGAGAGAGAGCCATAAGCATTATCATACTTTTTGTTTTACAGTAGTGTTTCAGTGCCTTGGTCAAGCCCCTGCTCTTGCTGTTTGTTGTGCAATAACATCAGACATCACCAATACATAAAAAAGCTGTCCTTGCTCTGAAGACTACACAGCCAAATTTCTTAGATTATCAAGGAATGAGGTTAAAAAATAACAACTTCTCTTACTTCTGAATTCACATGTTTTTTAAATACCATGTGAAATTTATTAAGCACACAGATTCCATTGTTTGCTAGACTTTAAATAGGCTTTGTTTTTGGGCTTTGACAGTGCCTTCCCCAGTGTGTGGCTGCTCGGTTTGTATGTTAAGGATTTGTTCGGTTTTTTCACGGAAAGAAACAAAAGAATTTAGCGTAAAATTGCAGATTCTTCCATAATATGTAAGAACAATTTGGAATTCTGTTGCCATCGTATAATGTGGTCATGCTTTTGATTATCAGTTTTCTAAAGAGGACTGAAATTTACTGCACTGTATAGAAGATTTTAGTATGTTGTTGGCCAAACTTGATAAAATTTTTACTTTGTTTTATACTAAGTAGGATTTCCATGTTTTTTCCCTACCTGTAGTTGCCAGAGAGAGGACAGAGTGTTTGGTTTTAATAAAACCATTCTGTGAGAAAACACTACTTTGAAAAACATTGTCCTGATTAAAAAATGTGAACACTTCTATCCACATTTAAAAAAAAAATTAAGAAGTATATGATTTTTTTTTTTCCTCTGTTCATTGAATAATTGTCATATGCTGTCAAAATGGAGAAAAAGGAACTTCTGAAATGAGAGCTGTTAATTTAAACTGTGTAATGTACTGTTGTATTTCAAAGAATAATGGAGGAAACTTTGTATAAAACAGCAGTTTCGACTTAACTATTGTGTGAGAATGTGTTTGGTCTAATTGTTAACATGTAGCAGTAGGCAGAATGAAACACTGGAAACAGATGTTTTCCCTTTTGGGACTTGAAGGAAGGAAAAGTAGCAACTGTAGCTTTATCCAAGAGATCAGCTCCTCTGTAGTAATGTATCAAAATGTGTAAAGAGTAAATTTGAATTTTGAGAGACTCACTTGCAGATTATGCAAGTAAACAGCATATTAGTTTTCAACCTCTTTCAAAATTTAATCCAGTAACATTTTTTTTTCTACTAATGGTATAGACCCCAGTGTAGTGAATTTAAGCCTGCAGACAATTTGCTTCCTTTTCAAGTTATGTTTTATAATCTCTAAGACATTGTCTGTGGACCTTTAGTTTACCTGTACCTATACAATTGTAAGGGGTATAGTTTTTACTCTCTTATTCCAGTATCTTCTAGTACTTTAAAAGTTGATATTTAAGAAAACTTGAAAGCTTGTTAAATCATTGGATTGTTTTGGGGTTTTTCATTTACAAAAATGTTGGTTTAGGACCTTGCTGTGTGGATTCACAATTTTCAGAGGCCTCTTGGTGCTGATAAAATAAAGATGAGGTTACCTTAGATTAATTCAGTGGGTTTTGTGGTT
This sequence comes from Dicrurus megarhynchus, assembly GCA_013399195.1. Lineage (NCBI taxonomy): Eukaryota > Metazoa > Chordata > Aves > Passeriformes > Dicruridae > Dicrurus > Dicrurus megarhynchus. The sequence goes on from VXAD01007430.1 coordinate 1,402,607, forward strand.
TGGCTTTGGTTACTGTTTTCTAACAGTATGGAAGAGAATATGGAGGAAAAAAGCTGTTAAAGACATGGAATTGTCTTGTTTGGCATGAACTTTTAGTTAATCTTTCTGTTGATTATCCATACATTAGCACTTTCTTGATGTGCTTGTATTGAGCTTAATTGAAGAGTGATTTATTATACCTTTCTTTTACTGCACTCTCTGGTGATCTCTGATTTTATGCTGTCATCCTGTATTCCATCGACTACAACTGCCATAAGAAGCTGTTTGTGTTGCTTTCATTATTGTAGTTCCAAGACACTTAAAAAAAAAAAAACTTCTGTGTGTTTGTTATGACAATACCCATATTCGAGTTGTTATACGGGGAAGACTAGATTATTTAGTCTTCAAAAAAGGTTGTTTACCATGAAAGAGCAACTCTGTTGTAGGGAACAAACCTGGAGTGCTTCAGCTTCACTTTCTGTACCATTGATCTCCCTTCTGTTGCTTGCTATAGGTTATTTAAGGTTATAATATATTATTATTAACCTATATTATAGGTTATAAAGTTGTTGCTTTGTCATAGCTAGATCTCAGGAGACTAAAGCTTAGTTATTTTCTTCTGGTGTTTGTTATAGATCAAAAGAGTGTTTAGTGTCTATCACACTGAATAGAATTTTGAGAAATACATGTATTCTAAGATAGTCTAAGTTGAAAAATCTGAGTGCTTACACAATATTGTGTTCTCATTCCTTTACAAGACACTTCATAAATTGGCTCTTGTGCCTCTAGTGGTTAAACTGCTGACAGTTTATCTAGTGTGACCTTGTTAAGGTCATTGATTAGTATTGCAAAAACTGAAGGTTACTTAAAAGGAAAAAATATACTAAGAAGTGGAGTAAGGAGAAATTATTTTGAAATAATTTAAATATGTGGTTTTTACTCTGTAAATAAAAAGTAGTTTTCACAAAGTATTGATGCAGATGTTTAAATTTTTATTTGGTAATTCTTGTTATAAGGCATGTCCATCTGTCATATTTTATAGCTGGAAATGGAGAATTCTTTCTGACTTAGTTAAAATAACTAGCCCTCCACTAATTATTTAGGCTGTAATGTGCTCCCTCTTTTCAGATTAGCCCTGGCCTTGTGAAGATGGAAAAATTATTTTTAGTGAGACAGTGTGAAATAGATGTAAGAGGGATAATAACTTATTTGTCAGAAAGTGTTAGCTCTAAAATCAAGCTTCACATCTATCTGTAGAAATGTTTGCTCTTTGAGTGACTTGTATTAATTTGATATGAAAAGTCTCTCTAGTACTGGGATGGGAAAATACTCTGTATGAAATTTTGTTAATTCTAAAACATGATGGAAATGTTTAGGACCATCTGTGAAACAAAAGTACTTGGGAGTTGTAAACTGAGAACTCTTAAATAATATTTAGGAAATTTGTTTAGATTTCCAGTTTTTATATCATGTAACTGAATGTTAAAAGAGGTAATAGAATATGATATTCAGAAAAACTGGACTGCAATACAAATTACAAAAATTCTGTTGTCTGATTTCATAATTTCTCTTAGAATCTGTCTCTCTCTTGCTGTCTCTTCCCTCTCCTCCCCATCTAATAAAAGCAAGACACACTTTAACTGGTCAGCTGAAGTCAATCAAATTTTGTGAGCCTAGATCTCAAGAACTGAATTTCTCAAATGCCTCACTTAAATAAGTGTTAAGATAGAAAAGAGAGGCCACATTATCGTCTCATTCAAGGAAAACCTGAAGCATAAACTCGGTCCTTACTAGGTGCTAAGGACCTAAACAATGTGTCAAAGTTTTGATTGAAGTGACTCAGTATCCAGAAGCTTTGCCATATAGAACCAGAATGGTTTGAGTTGAAAGGAATCTTTAGAGATCATCAACACTCACTTCTGTGGGCGGGAACCTCTTTCATTAGATATGGTTGCTCAAAACCCTGCCCAGCCTGACCTTAAATACTTGGAACAGATAATGCACAACTTCTCTGGACAAGTTGTTCATTGTCTCACCCCTTCAATGTAAAAAATACCTTCCTTATGTCCAATCTAAATCTATAAGTTTTTAGTTTAAAACCCTATCACTATAAACCCTCATAAAAAGTCTGTCCCCATTTTTCTTCCAAGCCCCTTTTAAGTTCCCGCAGGACCTGGGGATACATTTCATCAGGTTCCATGGACTCATGTACCTTCAGGTTCCTTAGATGGTCTCAAATCTGACCTTGTCCTGCAGGGGGCAGTTCTTCATTCTCCCGGTCCCCACTTTTGCCTCCTGCGAGTGGGGCAGTGTGTCTGGAGCACTTGCTAGTGAAGACCATGATAAAAAAGTCATTAAATACCCCAGCCTTGTCCATGTCCTGGGTCTCCTCTGAGAGAGGGCCCCTTTTATCGCTGATATACCTATAGAAGCTTTTTCTTGTAAAGAAGCTTCAACAAGCTTGGTGTTCCTGGCCAGATTTAATTCTATCAGGGCTTTACCTTTCCTAACCTGATTCCTGGCTGCTTGGACAATTTCTCTATTCCTCCCGAGTCACCTGTCCTTGCTTCCACCCTCTGCCTGTAGGCTTCCTTTTTCTGCTTGTGTTTGTCCAAAAACTCCTTGTTTAACTATGCAGGTGCCTGGTGTTTTGCCTGACTTCCTTTGGTAGGCATGCACCACTCCTGAGCCTGGAGGAGGTGATCCTTGAATATTTACCAGTTTTCTTCAGCCCTTCTTCCCTCCAGGGATTCTACCAAGCAGATCCCTGAGAAAGCCAAACTGCTCTCCTAAAGTCCAGGACAGTAAGCTTGCTGTGCACCCTTGCTGCCCTAAAGATCTTGACCTCCACCATTTCATGGTCACTGCAACCCAGGCTGCCCTTGAGCTTCATGTTCCCCAGCAGCCCCAATGTTTTTGGTGAGAACAAGACCCAGCATAGCACCTCTCCTGGCTGGCTTCTCTGACTTGGGGAAGGAAGGTATCATCATCACATTCCAGGCACCTCCCAGTCCTGGATTGTCTATGCTCTGCCGTGTTGTCCCTCTAACAGATATGGGGGTGGTTGAAGTCCCCCATGAGGACCAGAGCTTGTGAGTGTGAGGCTGCTCCTGTCTGTCTATGTAGGACTTCATAGCTTGGTCTTCCTGGTTGGGGAGCCTGTAGCAGACCCCCAGCATAACAGAACCTGTCCCTGCCCTCCCTTTCATCCTGACCCATAGCCTCTCAGTCGGCTGTTCTTTTATTCCAAGGCAGAGCTCTGCGCGTTCCAGGCAGTCACTGACGTAGAGGGTAACATCCCCTCCTTGTCTCCCATACCTGTCCTTCCCAAACATCCTGTATCCTTCCATTCCAACCCTCCAGCACTCCAGTCATAGTCTCAGTGATGCCAGTAGGATGATAGCCATGCAGGCATGTACATGTCTCTCAACTTCTTTTTTTTTATTGCCTTTGCTATGCGCATTTCCATACAGGCATTTAAGCTGGGCTCCCAGTGAAGCCGACTTACTGGCTGGAGTGGCAGGAATGCCTTTGTGCTGCTCTTCAGGTGCTCTCCTGCTGACCTACAATCCCTTTCCAGGCTCTGAGCATCTTTTGCTGGCTCTGGCATCAAACTGGTAGCAGTGGGATGGATTGAGGCTCCTGTTCCCTCAAATGTTTAGGTAGTTCTGCACCATGTCTCAAGAAAGATAAATGAAGAGTGTCAGTTTCCCCGTATCTATGAAATATGGGATGTGGGGGGCTGACAGGGATTGTGGCATTGACTTAGGGAGAACATTCATCACGTGCTGTGCTGTGGAGAGCCAACAGATCTTCTGGAATGTTGTTGAAGATAGTATGGACTTAAGAGTTTGGACCTGTGGCTCTTGGATTTGGACTACCTTGGGTCACAACATTAGACTTTTCTTATACTTTCTGTTCTCTACTTATGCAATGAAGCAGTAACCTCCAGTGCCTTGCAGCATGTTTCTACCTACTGTTATTTGTGCTTACTTAAAAGATTCTGACTAATTGAAACATGTTGCTGAGAAATATTGAATAATGTGTTATACCCTTTCTCAAAATGAACACTGCTGCCAGAGCAGTAAGGTCACTTTAGGAGAGAGTAGTGTTTTGTGAATTCTGTAGCAACTGATCATAATGGGTTTCTTTTTGGTGATGTGGCAACTGAGTCAGTAAAATCTGGAATTTACAGTTGTACCTGGGTGGTGGTGCAAAGAAAGCTCCTAAAAACTATCATCTTTCGTTGTGTTGATGAGTATCAACTTTCAGTTTTGTTTGGCCACAGAACATATGCTGCCCACATGAAATGCTGCCCCCAGTATATAGTTCAGATGGTTGTATTAGGTGATGTCTATTGTAGGTGTGTTGGTTATCTTGCAGTGAGGTTGAAACAAAACAGTAGATTTTGCTTAGTCACTTGAGTCTATTTTGTTTCCTTTCAGTGAAGGGATATTTCCTGCTTGGATTTGAGCTTTGTTTTCTCATGCTAAGAAGCTGGAGAGGACAGAGAAGGCCTCCACAAATGCCAGACTGGCATGTGGTTGATAAGTAGACCAATCCAAAAATGCCTTTTTTTGGGCTGACATCTTCTGCGTTCGAAAGCAGAATGCTGACGTGTGTGGTTCTTCCACCTTCTGCCCCTTGCTTACCAAGATTGATTTGTGATTGTGGGTGGTATAAGTCTTAGGATAGTTTGTCTATTTTAGGATATGGTTTAGAGTTTAAGCTCTCAGGTAAGACAGGTGTATGCTTTGTGTAAAGAGGGTTAAATGTTATTTTTTGGCACAGATAAATTATGTTCTGCTCAAATTTTTGAAGTTATTCCAGGGATTTACATTTTTATAAGGACAGATTCTGGGTGATAAAATGTTTTACTGTCCTTATACAAGGCAAATAATTGAAACTAAAAAAACCCAACTGAAAAACCACCACCACCAAAAAACCTGAACCTGAAGGTAGTGGTAACTCTTTAGTAGTAGGATTTATGAAACTTCTGGTCAGATGAATTTCATTAATTCAGTGTTTTATAAACAAAATACTTTACTTTTTTTTCATTTCTGGAAAATGGGTATCACTGCAAAACAGTAGGATTATATTGTGATGTAAAATATACAGTCAGTCTTTATTCAATCTAACATAAATTTTTTTTCTTATGAAAGTGGGTTTTTTTCAGCTCATAGTGAAAGTAATAAAGTCTCAGCTTTCCCATAAAGCTAGATCAGACTTATATTTCAATTGACAGGTTAATTGTGAAGTCTTTGATGAAAGAGTCTCTCTTCCTGTAGTAAAAAGTACCTTTTCTAAAAGTCACCTTTAAACTTGGAATAATTCCTGTCACCCTTCAAAATGACACTGAGTAGATGTACTATATGTTTGGAGTAAGCAGTATGTAAATGACTGCTTTCTACTTTTTTTCACTGTTTAATATTATTCATGTATGGATACATATTATCACAACTTATCATTTTTTCCTCTTTATAGGTCCTGCTGGGGACTTGCATCTGGCCTCAATGTGAAATTAAGGTAGAAAAACACATCTACATATGTGTTTGCTATTAGGATTTAGTTTATTCACTGGTCATGCCTGAAGAGTGATGTTCGTCTCTAGTCGGCTAACAGCCAGGAAATATAAATGATTGTCCTAGAAGTCAAGCCTCTCTCCTATTTACTGGAGTGAAAATCACCTCCAGATATCGACGGAAAATCAACTACAGAAAATGCTTCACGTTATAAGGATGCCAACCACCTAGATTCATGCGCCCTATCTGTACAGTTGTTGTGGATGGTTTGCCATCTGAAAGCTCCTCAAGCTCTTATCCAGGCCCTGTATCTGTTTCTGAAATGTCTCTGCTACATGCTTTGGGTCCAGTGCAGACCTGGCTGGGACAAGAGCTAGAGAAGTGTGGCATTGATGCCATGATTTATACTCGGTATGTCCTCAGTCTTCTGCTGCATGATAGCTATGACTACGACCTGCAGGAACAGGTATTTACATATTTTAGATGTTGTCCAGTGAAAGTGAGTTTTGTACCAGTTATGTTTTGTGTATTATACCTGGGTATGCCTCAGTTGGGGGGGTGGTTGTCTTTAAGTGTGTGGGTGGAAGGAGGGTATGAACCAGGCAGGAGTCAGATTTGATGGGTGAACTGAGATTAAAGTAGTTAGGTTGCTGTATGGGCAATTACATTAAACAATGTTTTCACATGACTACAGTTGATATCAGAATTGTTAACACTGGAATATTCTGTGTCATAAATGCAGACCATCACTGCTTGTGATTATAAGCTTAATTTAATATTGGAACAATAGTAAACTAATGTAATTCTTGTAAACTGTGTGTCAAATTGCCCAGCTCCACAGTAGTTTGTAGACCTCCTCCCTCACTTCCCATGGATTTCATGTTGTGCTATTTTCAGTAAGGAATGAGCACCCCCCCAAATATTTTTTAGTATTCAGGTGTTTGGAATACATTGTTACACATACTATATTCATCTCCTCTAAAGTAATGTTAATGCTGAATGCTGATACAAAGCATGCGAGAGAGTTGTGACCCTAGAACATACTGTTCAATCTCGATACCTTTTTTCTTTTTTTAATTTTTTTTTTAATTCCTCTGCATCATGAACCTGTATTGAAGTACTTTTAATAGTGGAGTTTCATGAATTCAGGACTTAGGGAAATGACAGTGTTTTCAAAAAGGGGTGACAGTGGTGTTAAACATAGACCTTGTCTTAGAACGTGGCTGTGGTGACAGTGGGAAGGAAGGAAAGCAAATACCTATTATTTGATAGCTTAATTATTAGTTCTTTTTCATTGCTGTTGTTTTGGTTATACTTCAAACATTGCTACATAGCTGCTTCAGAACTTCCATTGTCACCTAGTTTGTCTTTTTAAAAATCCAGCAAGAGCAGAGCAGGTTATTGTGAGATAGATATAAATGGAACTGAAGCAGAAAAAATTAGTGTCAGATGCTGCCAGTTTTTGAACTTGTTGCAATCATAAAAGTCTTCATGCTTCCCTTGTGCAAACCAGAAAACTTGTATCTGTAAAAGGTTTTTTTGTTTCTTTTTGTTCAAAAGTGTATCTGGCAGCAGTAGATGTCATCAGCAACACCCCCATGATTAATAATAATAATTTTAAAAACCAGTGTAAGCACTTTCTGAAATGTACCTTAACATGTAGGTCTTGGGCAGACATGAATAGCTGTATTTTAGAAGGGGGCAGAAAAAGGTTCCAAAACCTGTTTGAAAGGAGCATGTGGGATGAGGACATTAAAAATGAAACTAATTGAAACCATTTGAGAACTTGAGGAGCTTTAGAGATAGGCCAGTGGCATTGGGGAGAGTGAAGATATGTTTCTTTTCAGTCTGTTTCAGACCACAGTCATAACTTTGAAGTCACTACTGTGATATTTCAAATTACTGAAGTGCCAGAATTAGTTTTCTTTTTATCAGGCTTTGCAAGAAGCAGGGTAACTATATTATGAAAATCTCATTCAGTTTATTTCTCATTTTGATACCTTAACTGGATCCTTTGTGAGTTTGATAACAGAGCTTTAAGGAATGTGTCTGTTCTTTTTCCAAGTTGATTATCTGAACCTAATGAGCCAAAGGGAGAAGAATACCACATGCTGACAGGGTAGCCAAAACCTGTGTTGCTGAGCGGGTGCTGTGGTACCAATGTACAGGATGTCTTGTGAACAACATTGAGCTTTGAAGCTGGAAGATTCTTTTCCATCTCCTCCAATTTGATCCTGTTTATAACATACTTTTACTGCATTTGTTCGCCCTACTTCAAGTAACCATTTTCAAAGTTTTGAGACCTAATATCAATTTAGTTTTGGGATTATATTCTGTAATAATGATTAAATGCACCTGTTACGAAACATACTGCTCCCTATTTCCTTTTTCAAATAGTGTAGTTTTTAAAGCTTGCAAGTACAAATTTCTTACATGGAAAATTGAGGAAATCTTTAAACACACACGCTTGTTTTGTTATTTATTTTATTATTTATTTTTAAATTTATTTTTATTTTACTTATTGCTTACTAGTTCTTTGTATCACCTGACATTTTAAATTAGTTTTGGTTTAGTGAAGTTATTCAGAAACAAGAAAATCTTTACTCTAAAACATGTATTTACATATAAGCAATTTCAGTCCAATTTTGGTGATGGGTATAATGTTAAGACAAAGGGGAAAAACATATACTAGTGTTGTTTACAAATAGAAGTCAAGGAAGAGAACAGGAATTAAATATCTAAATGAGAAGTAATTTAGGAGTGAAATACGTAGAGTTGCTGAGCTTCTTTAACCCAGATTAATTCCCATTGAAGATTTGGTCCTTGGCATCTCAGGAATTTTTTCTCCCATGTGATTCCTTTAGTTTTGAAGAAAGATGAGAGAATTTCCAGGGAAAGAACTCTTCTCAATAGTGTGCCTATTGCAATGATTTCTCTCCAACTTAGAGGACAGCTACAAAAAGGACTGAAGCACTCTATTCACATGGAGAAAACAAGGGACAGTGTGGGTACATGTTGCACTGGGTGCAGTTTCATCTTGATAAGAGAATTTTTTTCTTTTTTCTTATAGTGAGAGCAGTCATTCCCTGGAACAACCTCCTCAGGAATGTGATAGAGTCCCTGTTGCTGGAGGTTTTTGAGACGCAATAGGGTGCTAGATAGTCTTGTCTAGGCTCCTTTTCCCTTGGAAGGGTAGACCACATGATTTTTTGAGGTCCCTTCCAGCCTGAGCTGTTCTATGATTCTATGATTCTTTGCTTTTACAACTGTCTTTTTGGGAATAGTCAGTAGCCATCCCTTTTTCCTCAAAACATAGCAGTAACTTCTATTTTGAACAGGTTAGAAGGAATGTGTGGTCTCACAATGGGATTATGCATAGGAACAATCCATAGCAGTTTGCTTTTTTCGGGGGTGGGAGTGAAGAGGACTGATTTAGGAAGTCTTAATCTTATGGATATTGTCATCTTCATTAGAAATGTTACAGACTGAAGTTAAGATGGCCATTAAGATCTTTCCACCTCAGAATGTTGATGGCATCATTAGCACTGTTTTAGTTGCTTCAGGGATCTTCCTTCAGTGCTTTCTTTATAGTATTCTGGTATCATCAAGTGTAGCAGGGAAATGGAACTCTGAAGTCTGGACTGAGGTTCTGTCAGGTAAGTACAAAAAGATCTAGTATCAAAAATAAGTGAAAAAACCATTCCCAACCTTACTAGGCATACGCAGCCTAGATTTAAGATATCAGTGTTGTCACATTATCTGTCACTTCTGTTTACAGTTAATATAAGAATTTCAAAAGAATATGGGAGTCTTGATTAACTATGGGAGTCTTGATTGATTAGATCTTCAGGGTTGTTTTTGAGAATAAGCCGGAGTCTTCTGCTCTCTTCGTAATATTTAATATGTGGATTTTGGTCTTGATTCTGATGCAGACTTCTGTGGCTTTCTCCAATGTTAGTCTGATGCAGATTTGTGTGGCTTTCTCCAATGTTACCTATTTTGGTACTATGAGCTAGTTTGATGTCTGGATTGAAGATAAGATTAAGGATGGTGGTGGGGGGGGGTGTTGTGTTTATTTTCCTTCCCCTGTTTTTGTATGTGTGTGAGTGGGATTTCTTTTTTGTTTGTGTTTTGTTTGGGTTTGTTACTGGTGTTAATTCTATGCCTTGCCCAATTAAAATCGTCTGTGTTGGGTATTGTTAGAGGGATTCAGGCTCAGTATCACAAAATGTTAGATTGGTAACTCATGGGTTTGCAGAGAGTTCGTAGCAGATTTTTGCAAGTACAGAAAGCATAGGTGAAAGTAAAAGCCTAATACACTGCAACCAAATTTTACTGGAATGTTTGCAGTTTCTATTCTGACTCATTGGCTTAAACTGAAATAGCTATTAAAATATTGGGAAAATTTATAAGCCAGTATGTTTTATCCAGCTATATTTCAAAGGACTAGAGAACTTCCAAGAAAGGTATCTTGTTTATGGTAAATTGTACTGTGGTACCAGGGTCTTCAGGACTGCTATAGTTATACATATGTTATACATACCTATCAAGAATTACTGTAAAATCCTCTAAATATACGCACTTTAAATGTTTGTTTGTTAGTTTTGTTCTTAAATACTCAAGTACTGAAGGTAACTTAGTTATTGTTGGCACCTAGAGCACAATTCTTATCCAAGCCATACTTGCTACTTTTTGGAAATGAGTCTAAAAGCTTAAGATGTAAAAGTTCTTAAAAAGTCTTTCATTCCTTTTTTTTTTTAATTTCCCTCTCCCCTCGGGTTTTTTTGGCAGCAATGATATTGCTGGTGGGAGGGTTTAAGTGGGCAGAAGGAGGAGGCTCTTTGGGATTTTTTTCCCCAGTGTTGACTGATGGAGTAGAAAATACAAAGATAGTACTAATTGGGTTTGCATGTTTTCCTTGATTCCTCTGATACAGTTCATAGAAATAGTTTTGGGGGTTTTGTGGCTAGATGAGGTTTGTCATACCAGAAGACAAGTAAGGATTTCAGTTGTAGACTTGCCCTTTTTTTTCCTACAAACAAAGATGTTGCTTGCTTACAGTCTTTCTAGAGAACACAATTCTCAAATTGATTTACACATATATTAGATGTCTACATGGCCTAAAGATTACTAAAGAAATCTCTTGAACCATGTTATATAAGATATTCATTATTTAGGTGTTTCAGGGGGTTTTTTTGGTTCAGTTTGGCTTGGTTTTTTTTTAAATTTGAGGCCTGTCAATGGTCTCTCTTCAAAATATTTGGAAACCACTGGTATTTTGTGCTGAGGTAAATGAATTTTTAGTCGCTTTTGGTCCATTAAGGTAAACCTCATAAAATTAATATGGATTTACAGACTGTTTAATGTAAAGTGCAGACTGTTTCTGCCAAGTATATGTGCTTTCATCATTTGTGTTTTATTACTGAATTCACTTACTTCGGAATAAATGATAAATTAAGCAGAAAATCATGGAATTGCTGTCAAGTTTTTAACTTTTCGGGACCCACAGAATTGCTGTTGGTGGAGATCTGAACATTCTCAGACAGCCTTTTGACTTCACACTAGATCAATTTTTAATCAGAATACCTTGCTCTTAGTTTCCTAGTGGCAAACCAACTAGGTGCTGTTAAGATATGATTGTTGTTTAAATGTTAATAAAAGTATATGTGTAGATGCATGTGTTCTCGAAGCAGTTTGTGATACTGTAAATATTGCATTAAGGTAATATAATCTCTGTGGAGCAGAAGGCATTACCTTAAAATATACTTTGTGTGAAACATTATTTCACTGATCTTTCTTTGTACAATATTAAAATCAGTGTTCTGTATTGTATCTTTCATATACTATTTGTAAGCCTAGCTGGTTTTGAATATAACAAATTTGTGGTTTAAAGCTGTAGACTTGTTCCTGTAGACTGTTCTCCGTTTTGAAGGGATAGAGCCTTTATTTAAAAAAACCCAAAACCTAACCCCAACAGCTAGACACTCTGTGAGATAAAGGCTTTGTTTGTAAGCCTTTGGTCATGCAGCAGGAAGATTGAAATGCATTTGCTATGCATACTTTCCGTATCAAGTGTCTTCTGTTGCTTTTGATCTACTTCTTTCAACTCATATTTGGAAGTTAACGGTTTTTTTCTGACCTGCAAAAGTAAAAATCCTTTTTATTTTTTTAAAGACAATGTTTTCCTAACTCTCAGAATTAATATGCTATTGCACTGTAAACTGTGTACTTCTGTGACCAGGATGATATTTTTGCTTTTGTTTTTTTCCAATTTTTAACTGGGAGGCTTATATGCTGAAGACTAATTGTAGAGTGATTTGAAGTAGTTCCATTCAGGTAGTCTTTTATATGGAGGCATAAAAAGTCTTCAGAATGATAGTTACACTTCTGCTGACTCTGATCATAGTTTTTATTCTTGCTTTTTCATCATTTTCACTTACATATTTAAAGTCCAAAATGTAGTTTTCTTTTTTATATTAAGAGAAGAAGAGGGCAGTGGAGGAGACACCTCAGCCCACATGTGATATATTTTAGGGCTTCACCTTGTGGTTTTACCTCCATAAATGATTTTGGCCTATCCCTCTGCCCGGGGGTGGGTATATCCTTGCCAACTTTAGTCTGTGTTTGGCTTGCATGTGCTAAGGACACAGGACACTTTGGTGGCTGAACTTGGGATGCACTTGCTAGGTTCCCAGATCCAGTGGAATGCGTGCTGTTTGTTCTCCTGCCATCCCATATTAACCCAGTAGAGGGACCTGATGTCTGGATTTATATTCTAGTAATAGGTATTAGTTTTTCACATGTATATTTTGGGGGGAAGAGGATGTAGGGTTCTGTATGTGTTTTGTATGTCTCATCCATAACCTAAAGAGAGGAAGAGAAACGAGGATTTGGTCCTCTCTACTCCACTAACCTTGTGTTAAATGTTAACCTGGCTGGTATGCCTATTTGACAAAAATAACAGTGCTGGTTCTAGTATAATTACACCTATTCTTTTATCATCCCTAACAAATACTTTTGAGTCACTCAAACACATTTTTTCTTAATGCATTACAATATGCAGAGTGGGTTCAGCTACAGCAGGGAAATGCTGTGTGACTGCTGCACACAAGTGTCAGTAAATTTCAAAGTTCACCAGCAACATGTACAAATAAATTTCTTGAATGCAAAGCATTTTCAGTTTAGTTTGTATTTGTATTACTGCTTATTAAGCTGTATAACAGTCCTGCAGGAGCAATTTCTTAAATTTTCTGACCATAGTTTTTTAGTCATTGCCCCAAATAAGTGTGTAAAATTCAAGTTGTGGAAATCAGTGTATGAAGAAAAGAATAGTTAGGAAGGGGAACTGTGAGACTAAGACTTTTAGCTGTACTTTTTTATATGACTAATTTGAAATCCTTAGATTACTCAAATGTGTATGTTTGCAGCATTGGGAATAACCTTCCTCTTTTTCTTGTACATAAACATGTAAACTGAAGAAAAGAGCAATTAATCATATTTAGGAAATTGTACTAAATCTTGAAATTGTTATGCCCATAAAGCTTATTAATACAAAAGTTAAACTGCCTTCTAAAAGCTCAGATAACTGAGTTTAAAAGTTCACAGAGGAAAACTTAGCTGTGGTCCTGCCCTCCATTCCTTTCTAGGAAGGGGGGGACTGTAGCTGAGGACGATATAATGCAAATTTTGGGAAGTAATTTTTTTGTGTACAGTATTAAGTTTTTTGAGAAAAATCAGGTGGTTATGGATTCCTCTTCAGTTAAGCAGTGGAAGATAGCTGAAACATTTTTACTGTAAAAGCATGTGGCTCAGGAAACTTATTTATTGATTTCTAGTTGACATTTGTCTTGTAAATTGCGCAATAACTGATCTGTTCTGTATTTCTCTGTCTGGTGACTGTTAGACATGGGACAGGTTTGGAGTATCATGGACTATGAGCTGGTATTCTTTGTTCCATTTTAGGGGTGGGAATTGCGGTGTCAGGGATTGGAGCTCAGCAGTAGGGTCGCAGGGGCATTGTATTTGTGCAAACTGTACAGGGTTTCAGAACCTTCAGCTCGTGTGTTAGTGCAAAAGAAAAGCATTCGTTCTCAAGGACTGTGGTTATCTGAGAAACTATTTCCAAGCTGTCTGCTGCGTTTGTATTGGTGTGAGTGATCATGTTGAACTGCTCGTTCCTTTTTTAGTGTTAATTTGTGACTGCTAATGTATTCTCACAAAGGCTTGCCTAATGCAAAGCAGAGATGGAAGATCGAGTGCCAGGTTGGTGAGTCCTCGTAACAGTCAGGATTTATTTGCAGCCATCTCTGTGCTGATGCAATTGTAGTGCTTGGAATTCTGGGGGTAACTGAGTTCCTTCCTGTTCTTTACATATAGACCATTGCATGACAGTACACCTGCCACATTTCTCCAGGCATAGTTGTATGCTGCCTATGTTCTCTGAAATCAGATGATTACAGTGGTCTGTGGTGATTGCCACACAACTTTTATTTCTAAATCCAAGAAAGCAACCATAAATGCTGTGAAATAACTTCTCCAGTCATGACATGCCCCTTTCAGACACCCTGACTCTGTAGTGAGAGTTTCTGTTGAGTTCTTGCTCTGTAGTGTAAGTCAGACTTGTAAGTAAAATGATGTCTTTATAGCTGTAGCTATAGTCTTGCTAATTTTTCTTCTTTTCTGCTTTTACTTTAATGGGAAAAGTCTAAAGGCAGCCTGCTCAACAAACATAAGATTTCAACAGATGCAGCATTTGCATGTTCTCTCATTCTTTGGAGTGGGTGTGACAAATTTCTTCTGCTTAGTTTTAGCCTAGAGTAACTTCTAATTAGTGAGCATCACATAGACTGCCCTTTCAAACTGGTTGGATTATAAGCAAAAGTTTATAATTGACAGAAACTCAGATTACAGGATTTTATACTTGGATTGATTAGTTTTGACAGGTAGAATTCTTCCCTGCCTGCCATCAGTCCCAAATACCCTGAGGTCATACCAGTGCATGTTGTAATCTGATACATTATCAGCTGGGCTCCACAGGGTTGTAATGTTCTGGTTGTGGCAGCTGGGAAGGAGGTGACTGTAGTAGCTAGATGGTTCCCTGTTTTTTCACTAAAAGTCTAAGATGAATTCTTTGCCTGGTAATACCTGGATTTGGAGTTATTATCTAAAATTAAAGAACATTTTCCAGTCCTCTCTATTCTGTGTTAGCAATGGTTTTTTGTCATGGAGAAAACTTATGCTGCTCTCTGAAATGTACTCTTCATCTGCATTTCCTTTGGGGCATATTAGCTGAGTTTGAGCCAATGTTCTTGTGTTTTTTTCTGAACTGTCTCACCTATGTATTATCTCTTTATCTTTGTCTCAGTCTGAGGCAGCCTGTAAGGAATATCTAAGCTGATTCTGGTCCATCAGACCCTTTTGAGTAATTATAATAAATTTTATTATGAAAAAGTATCCGTTGCTGTGGCTTTAAGCAATCTATGAAGAGTTTCATGAATCTCAGTTTAGTGGAAGTGTTTTTTCAGGCAAGATCACTGAAGGTCGTTCTACATTTTTGAATAATCTTAAAGGTGACGTACACTTGTGATCTGTTGCAGTTTTCCCCAAATTCTCAATTGTGAAATCCTCCTAGAGGCAGTGAGGACCTATTCCATTTTGGATAGAACTTTTCATGGAATCGCTGAATGATTTGGTTTGGAAGGGACCTTAAAGACCATATAGTTCCTACCCCCTGCCATGGGCAGGGATTCCTTCCACTAGACCAGGTTGCTCAGAGCCCCATCTAGCCTGGCCTTGAACACTTCCAGGGAAGGGGCAGCCACAACTTCTCTGGGCCACCTTTCAAGTGTCTTATAACCCTCAGAGTAAAGAATTTCTTTCTAATATGTAACCTAAACCTGCCCTCCTTCGGTTTAAAGACATTCCTCCTTGTGCCATCACTCCATCCTCTTGTCAAAAGTCCCTTCTGAGCTCTTCTGTAGGCCCTTCAGGTACTGGAGGGTGCTGTAAGGTCTTCCTGGAGCCTTCTCTTCTCCAGGCTGAACAACCTCAACTCTCTCAGCCTGTCTTCATAGCAGAGGTGCTCCAGCCCTCTTGTGGCCCTTCTCTGGACTTACTTCTACAGGTCCAAGTCCCTCTCATGTTGGGAGCAGACCTGGGATGCAGTACTGTGGGTGGGGTCTCATGGGAGTGGACAGAGGGCCAGAATCACCTTCTTCGGCCTACTGGCCACACTGCTTTGGATGCAGCCCAGGACACAGTTGTCCTTCTGGGCTGTGAGTGCACATTGCCAGCTCATGTTCAGCTTCTCATCAACCAACAGCCCTAAGTCCTTTTCCTTGGGGCTTTTCTTGATCCTTTCTCTGCCCGGCCTGGATTTATTTGGAATTGCCCCAATTTGGGTGGAGCATTTGACCTTGTTGAACTTCATGAAGTTCACACAGGCCCACCTCTCAAGCCTGTCAAGGTCCCTCTGGGTGGCATCCCTTCCCTCCAGTTGTCAACCACACCAGAGTTTGGTGTCGTTGGCAAACTTGCTGAGGGAGCACTTGATCCCACCATTCATGTCACTGGCAAAGGTGTTAAACAGCATCAGTACCAATACAGACCCAAAGAAACACTTGTCAGTGGTCTTCACTTGGACATCAAGCTGTTGACCACAACTCTTTGAGTGTGACCATCCCAACCAATTCCTTATTCTGCTGAGTGGTCCATCGATCCTTGTCTTTCCAGAGGCAAGGACAGTGTCACAAGCTTTGCACAGGTCCAGGTAGTTGATGTCATTTACTTTTCCCTTACCCACCAAAGCTGTTATCCTGTCATAGGCGGCCACCAAATTTGTCAGGCATGATCTGCCCCCAGTGAAGCCATGTTGGCTGTCACCAATCACCTCCTTATTTTCCATGTGCTTTAGTACATTTTCCAGGAGGATCTGTGCCATGATCTTGCCAGGCACAGAAGTGACTCTGACTGGCCTGTAGTTCCCTGAATCTTCCTTTTTTTCCTTTTTTAAAAACAGGTTATATTTCCCTTTCTAATGTTGCCATTTATGTGGACTATGAGCTTCATAATGTTTTTATTTCAGTCTTATTACAAGGTGTCTCATTTGTTTTCTTATGGATAGTAGATGCTTCTCTCTACAGCAAATGAAAGGAGAATCACTGCCAAACTTGCTTTTTTTTTTTGCTTCTCTGATTTCTTGGTAGTTGAGAGGGAAGTGGTGGAATTCCTGCTTTTGCATTGTTGAATAGAGTAAACCATTTCAAAATCTTTCTAAAATTTGTGCCTGTATCTTGATTTAAAATTGAATTAAGCACTCAAAATGCTGGATTTCCTGAGGCATCATTAGTGTGAAGAATACAGATATGTAATCAATGTTTTTTTAGCCATATTTATAGTTATTAAGTTATTCTTGTCATGAAACTTTGCACTTTCAGTGTCGTCATGATTGAAAATCTCTAATGAAATGATCTAGTTATGTAGCAGGTAAGGTATAGTAGGACTCTGAAGAGTAGATGTTTAAATAGCAGTTTAGATATGCAAGCTTGGGTTTTTTTCAGTATCCAGAGGGCATTGGCTTTCTGTCGATATCTCTTTAATGGTCATCTCTTAAAAATTTAGGTAGTGGTAGTCTGGTCTAAGTATTAGAATTCTGTAAACCCAATTTTAGTTTTTCTTCTATGTGTATGTACACTTTTAAAATCTGTAAGTTTGGAGTGGCATTAATTTTGTGAAATGTTCAGTGACCAGTGTAGAGCTTTTGCATTAAAATGAGCATTATCTTACGATCTCTAGTTCTGTTAGGAAACAAGGCATCCAGTAGGTGAAGAGATCAGAAATCCTTGGTTATTCTTTCCCTTCTTTCCACGTGGAAGGAAGTAGTTTACTTGTCTTCATGCATACAGAAGGTTTTGCTGAGTTGCTTTCTTTTTTGCTGCTGCTTTCCTCTTTGTTAAGGACTTTATGCTTTTCAGTGTAAGGAGTAAACCTACTGATGGGCTCCTGACCATTGAAGACAGAGAGAAAAAGAGAGGGGAAAAAAAATTAAGAGACTAATTTAAGTAATTTCAACCATTTGGAACTACTGGGTTGTCTTTCTTTTTTTTTTTTTTTCTTTCTCAATTTAGCCATCGTAAAAGAAGAGGATCACTCTGTTTGTGTTTCACTGTTCTACAAACTCACTCTCTAGGGTGTATTACATTTCTTGTTTCTCAGGCATTTTACTGTAATGTTGGGGTTTTAAATTTTTTTTTTGTATTTGATCCAGAATGGTTCTGATACACAAGAATTATGTCTAAGTATTTTTTTTTCTTCACTGTTCTGTAGTGTTTATTGGGTGTGGTATTTGATTTGTGTACAGAAGGTGCAAGATTCTCAGTAACCTAGGCTGTATCAAATACATATATAGTGCTGATAAATACTGTAGTTTAGATGAGGATTTTAAACTGCAGAATTTTGCATGGAACAGCTGTAATCCATGGTGTTTGCTAGTCTTGTAAAATCTGAGGCTATAAAATTTATGAGTTTGTTGTCAAAAAAAAAACCAAAACCAAGTTTTAAACTTGGCAGCCAGGTGTGACTGAAGGCCAGGTGTGTCCAGAAAAATTTTTTGTGTGTATTGTATAAAGAGGTAGAAAGAAAAGGAGGATTCTTTCAGAGCTCTGTCCTTAATTGCTGCGTCCTGAGAGACAAGCCATGTTGTTCCCAGCTGCACAAACAGCTCACTCTGGAAGGAGGGATGAGACCTTGATACCACAGCTCTGGGGTGGGGGCCTGAGAGAGAATTCTGTTTAGCCTCCCCTCCCCCTTTAAAAAGATTGGATATCTCTTAAAAGAGATTTTTCAGTTTTTAAAGGCTGAAAACTGTCAAAGTCTGTAGACAAGTGTCAGATGTCTTTCAAATTATGTGTGTGAAGAACTGAACGAAATACTTTATAGGTTTCTGTGAGCATGAAGGTTCTTGCTGCTCTGCTGACAGGTAGTTGGTAAAGCTGTGATGTACCAGTACAAAGCAAAGCTTTGTCAGCATAGACAAAAACAGTAATACATAGCATTTTGGGAATGTTTTCCTACTGTAGATGTTGTCTTAATGAACTTCCCACTTAAAATCAGAATGATGAAGTTAACCCAGTGCAAATTTGCTGGTGTACCTGAATTTTCACCCACACAAATGGGTCTGTTTTTCATTTGCCGTTGTGCCCATGTGAATAAGCTGGAGGGGTTTTGGGTGCTGGTGGTGAGTAGGTGATTCTCATTAGTTTGTTTTCTTTCACGCTGGGAAGAGTTAGAGTGCTCTACAGCCTTGTGGTGTAAAGAAGTATATAAACTACAATTTTGGAAAAGACTTAAAATTTTATTTTTTAAAAATGAATTGTAGATATGCACAATCTATTAAATCTGTTTTCTGATATTTTTTTCTTACTTTTTGCTATTATTTCTTTCTGTTAGTCCTCCTAATAACAGTACGGTAGCCTGTTCAAATTTTTTGTTTTAAATGCATCACTGGCATCTTGCACAATTACTAGCAAAAACAGTGTTGCTGGTAGCTTTTTGTTCTCTCAGCACTAAATGCAATTCTTCAGTTTTGGTGCTCAAATAAGACTTTAAACAGTAAATCCAGCAAATTGCTCTGCTCATTCATGAGGGACCCTGTCATGTTAAGTCACAAACAGCAGTCCTTTGGTGGCTGCTTCTGAAGATGATTGGTCTCTCTTGGCTCCCTTTTTTCCCCCATCTTGTTCTTTAATTGCACAGGGACAATTATTTTCACTGACAACTTGTTTTACTTTGTTTTGAAACAATGGGCAATTAGGAGTTCTTTTAAATGAAGGTAGGCCTTAGCCTGGTTTTCTTTGGAAGCAGTAACAGATATATTGAAAGAGTTCAAACAGGTAGGCTGAAAAGCATCAGGTGTTTGTGGATCTCTCTGAAGAAGAGGATTTTAGACAAGCATATGGTATAAGATGTTAAAGACTATTTTACTGATAGCCAAAATATTTCTTTCATGAGATGAATCTGAGTAGTCATGTATATATATGTGAACAGACAGTGAAGAACAAACAAGTCTGGTAGTAAATTTTGTAAATTCTGAAAAGCCATATAAAAGGGATGCTACATATCTTCAGATGATTGCATATAATACAATAGCATTCTACTTCGATTTTATTGTTCTTCATCGTTCTTATATGTATGAGAAGCCAACCCCACCTACTCACCCTCATTTCTCAGTCATCTGAATTTTCTTCTGAAATAGTTCAGGTTTATTTTATGATAGGTACTGCTATCTCTAGCTGTAATCATGTTCATTGTAGCACTGAGTTGAAGGCTTCAGCATCTAACATTGCATTTTCTTCTTTTGACTTGCTTAACTTTCTCTTAAGTTTGATCTTAACTCAGAACTACTTGCTTTTCATTCTTATTATTTCAGAGATCAGTGAAACTCTCTAACACATTTTGTGTAAATTCCAGTAATACATTCAACCATAAGTTGGCCATAAAATTGCCTTTGTGGATATGCTTTGCAATTGGAAAATATTGCAGTGAAGTGTGAGTTGCCTCCATGTCCTGTGAAAAATGCATGTGCTTTTCTGAATAGTAAGTGCAAGTTTTATGTAATCAAACTAATCTTT
The DNA here is from genome assembly GCA_013399195.1 of Dicrurus megarhynchus. Taxonomy (NCBI): domain Eukaryota; kingdom Metazoa; phylum Chordata; class Aves; order Passeriformes; family Dicruridae; genus Dicrurus; species Dicrurus megarhynchus. Next base: position 1,422,735 of record VXAD01007430.1, read on the forward strand.
TATTTGGCAAAAAGTAGTTTTTAGCAGGTAGAAAGGGGTTGGTTTTATTTTGAACAGTATGTTATTTGTAGTCCTGCTCTGCTATAGTACTGAGATATTAATGTATTTTAAATAATGTGATTTCTTTATTTTGATTTTAGGAGAATGACATCTTCCTGGGCTGGGAAAAGGGAGCTTACAAGAAATGGGGAAAGAGTAAGAAAAAGTGCTCTGATCTAACACTAGAGGAAATGAAAAAACAGGCTGCTGTCCAGTGTCTTCGCTCTGCTTCTGATGAAGTAAGTTTGGACTACTTAATAGATTCTTAAGGCTTCATGTCCTTCTTTGTGCTAGATATATTTAGCTTGTGATGCTTATCTTTTAATTTGTAGCTTCTTAAAATGCTAGCTCACCAAGAGTTCTCCAAGAATTCTTTATTTTTCTTTAGGAAATTATGAAATCTGTGTATGGTAGAATGATTTCACAAGAGATTCTGTACTGTGTAGTGTCAGGCTTTCCTTTCTGTAAACCCTCGCCTGTTCTTGTCAGGGGCAGTTGCAATACACCAGTTTCAGTTGAAATTACCGTAAAGCTTTGCATAAAGGTAATTCTAAAAATTCTAAATTGACTTTGTATTCTGTGTAAATAGAAAGGACTGGAATATTTGGGCAGAAAGCCATCTTGCTCTGTGCATGCTACATGTGTAATCCAGAATTCTTAAATGAAAAGCCATGTGTAGTAGCAAATGTTCACTTTCCAGATTACACGATTGAGTGGAAGTGGAGTTGAAGTGCACTGACTGGAGAAGGTGAGGAGAGGTGAAGGCAGCAGTTGAAGAAAGATAGCAGGGGCAGCAGGTACCATGTAGTTGAGCAGAAAAGTGGAGAAAGGGAGAGGCAGTTGAAGTCAATGTTTAAAAAAAGAAAAAATGATCTGTAGCACAAGTCAAAGGAAGCTCTCCAAGGAGATTTTTCAGACAGCCAAAATGAGAAATTCTGTTTTTTAGTTTACAGAACTATAAATACTCTGATCTGTCACTGCTGTAAGAAGAAACTACCCCACCTATGCAGCCTTGTTGTGTTAGTGCTCTACACACCTTCCTAGTCATAGCTCGTGCTTGCACAAGCATTTGGGTGGTTATGTGGACAACTGGTTTGGGAAAGTGAATCAGTTTCCTGAGATTAACCTGGTTGGGGCGGAGGAAATGTTAACCCAGAGAGGTTTCCTGGTCAGATTTGTGGCACGGACACTTGTGCTAGCAAGGCTGTGGAAGAATAATCAAGGAAGTGGGGATGATTTGGTGATTATTCCCACCACCTTCAGCAGCATTACCATCATGTTCTGGTTCACTGTTTGTATTGAAGCTACCTGAGTATTTGTTCAGTTACTAAATTGCTGACTGACTAACTGGGAGATTTCTGAACTCCCATTTTCCCATTACTTATTATCCTAACAAAGTGATGTAAAGTACAATTTTGTTGGTAATTTGCTCTACTCTCATAGTTACAGAATATTGAGGTCAGCACTTCCAACTACCACAGAAGTTAATTTAAATATGAAACAAATATGGAGAAATAATTGCAAGAAGTAATGTCTTTCTTGAGGATATGTTTGTCTTTGTATACTCATTTTATGAACAACAAAATGTAGGTCTCATACGTAAACCACAGGAATACTGATGTTTGATTCTTAACTTTAGAAATTACTCTCTTGATGCATCTCCACATAGGTGAAAATCAACGATCATCACTTAGAGCTAAATTTATATTATATAGAGAAATGTAGTTGCAGAGCAAAAGGAAGGAGGTAAATTTATTGATAACCTATTACAGAGAAGGGAAGAAACTATTCAACTACAGTTTTCAAAGAAAAAAAATACTTGGGATTTGAAAGGTTGAAAAATAACTTCACCTTTGACCCCTGTCACCTTGTCAAATTTTTAGTGTTCAACATTAACCTGTAATCTGCAACCTGTAGACTTGAGTTATTTCAGTGCTATTTTGACTTCTGTTGCCTGCTCAGACAATTAAGCTTGCACATTTGTTGTCATTAATGAAATTGCAGGTCATCATTTTTATAATGTATTTTCAAACACAGAATTGAACCTTTAAACCTTTTAAAAAAAGTTGTTACTTAAAGCTGCTTTGTAGGTAGTTTAACACATGCATTGCATGAAAGAAATACAGACTTCTTTTATTTTTTCCCCTAGAGTTAAAGGGAAGGGTGATCCTGCTTAAATGCTAGTGTACTTTAAAGTAACTTGTAAGATATCTTTTTTTCTGCTTTTTCAAGCACGTTTCTCATGTTGTTGGGTTTTTATATTTAAGTTTGTGTGCTGATCTGATGGGAATAATCAGAAGATTTTAGACTGTGAAAGATAATGTTCAAATACTATTTCTGCTGAGGCATTCAAGCTGCTCCAAACAGTGGTCATGGTTTCGTCTCTACAAAAAGATAAAAATACTCTGTGAACTGTAGTTGAAATTGTAGGTCAGTTGTTTGTAATGAGTATTTATAAAAATTGTTGAGATACAAATAATACTTTTTTTCTGGTGCCACTTGAATTTTTTAAAATAGTTTTCTGAATCATCTGAAAAATGTTTACCTGTGATTTTTTTTTGTTGTTGTCAGATGAGGTAGGTGTGTTCATTAGGATATTCTCTTTTTGCAAGTGGCCTGATAATTAGTCCACATGGGCAGTTATGGGGCTTTTTTACAGTTTTGCTGTCCTTCTGTGATCCCTTTTTCAAAGTAGGTGGATACAGAAATGCCAATCTGCTCACATGGATATGGAACACTTGTTCTTCCAGCCTAACCTCTTCTTTCAACCTTAGTATTGGAGCAAAGCAAGCAAGTTTGAGCCCCTTTATTTGGAGTAGTTGGAAAAAAAAGTCTTGGTGTATTTCAACTTAAATATATTGAAATAAAATTGTATTTAAATGAAGTGATTATAGGGTTTACCCTGTGTACATCTGTAGACAGAGTATATATACACGTGTGTACAGGCACACACAAACAAACACACACAAAAGAGCCAAAACAGGGAGACAATTCAGTGAAGACTTTAGGATTTTGCAGCCTGATCTATTTTAGAGAGAAAAGTGTGCAAAGGATGAAGAGGTAATGAGGATCAGTAGTAACTTTTCTAACTCTCATAGGAAATTACAGAGATCTGGGTAATTTAATTTTTAATTTTGCATTTAATTATTTAAACCAATAATGTGTTGAGAAATGGCAGTCAGTCTGCCTCCTCCTAACAGTAATCAAAAGCCTTAAAATTGGGTGATCGCTTCAAAAAGGTGCTTGATGAAGAGAAGAAGTCATAAAATAGATTATATGAAAATTGGCTTGATAGCAGTAAGTACTGTTTTGTCAGACTTTCATTTAGTGGTTGAAACAAATATTTTGATACCACCTCTTGTGGATTTTCATTCCCACAGTATTTATTCTTAGGGTGTACTTAATTTGGTAGCTTAGTTTTGCTAATTTTTGCTAATTCAGTTTTTCCTCTCTTATTAAAAAGAGTAATGCTGTAAAACACTAATCTGAGACAAAAATCCAAGGTTCTAGTTTTAATTTTATGGTCCTGAAAACAAACATTTGACTTCAAGAAGCCTACAATTTGGTGTTTATTTCTAAAACATTTCCTACATCATGGAGATTGACGAGTTAGAGAAGCTGCTCTGCCTCACTGTCTTTGCCATGGCAGAACCTGTTGTGGACTAAGTATATTTGTGAGAGGAGGCCTGATTTTGACAGATGCCATCTGGTATATGCAAGAATACAAATCGTTAATGTATGTTCTGAGGACAGTATATTTTGTGTGACAAGCATTTTGGTGTCTCAAATTGTCTATATTCATATGAATGAATCTTTGGCTGCAGATGCTCTTGATGCAGTCAGGAGCAGAGGCAATGTAAGTACATCACAACTTGCCAGAAAATGGAGACAGAATGATGGTGAGAAGAACTTTTAAGCTGAGTATTTTAATGTAGCAATCAATTACTATTCTTACTGTAGTTCTGAAGTTTATTTTTTCTGAAACACTTGAATAAATAGCAGTTTAAAGACATGCTGAAGATTTGCTCAAATTTTAAAAAGCTTGTTAATATTGACCTTGAGTAGAGATTTTATCTTAATTTTTATCCTACTGAAGTCTGGAAGAAATTTTAAAATGTTGATTTGCAGTTAACTGGTCATGTAGGGATATCCATTCTGATGAAATGTTGGGTAAAAAATCGTAATGTTTAGGACTGGGGAATATTTATATAAAAGTCCTCTGATGAAAATAAGAACTTTTATCCTTAAATTACTGCCTCAAATTTTAAGTAAAAACAGCTGATCTCTCAACATTAAATAACTTGATGTTTAGTTTTGTTAGTTGTTTGTAATTCCTGTCTGAAACACAGATCAGTTTGTTCATGTGCAATTTGAGATTTTTTTTTTCTTTTTTTTAAACCGCCTAATTCTGAAAGTCTAAATTATTTTGTATTTGAATAATGAAACTTGTCATTACTTGCCTTGTTACTGTCAGTAAAAAGACAGCAGTATATTTGAGACTCAGAAATTTATTAAATGAGAGTTTAGAAATTCACGTGTGTTACTTTTTACAAGGTGGATACTGTGAGCAAGGTTGGAATTACTTATGGAGACATACATGTAAGACTTTTCAATAGGTGTATTTCCTAGTAATAATATTGAAATTACTTATGTGCCTGTCCATTGGTCTTAAATCCAAGCTTAATTAGCTTTTACCCGACAACTTTTCTGGTAAAATTTGCATTGCTTAATAGAATGAGCAGGTCTCCAGCTGTGCTACTGCGGTTCCTAAGGAGTGCAGTTAATTCACCGAACACTTGCAGTGTGACATGTGAAGCTACACCCCAAGATGGTGCCAGAGTTTCAGTTAAAGCAGCCTCTGTGTCCTTCTGCTGAAATGTGTGAGGGCTTTTTAAGAAAGAGGAAGGGAGACAGCTTCCTGTGGATCTTTCAGCACTGATGAAACCAGTGCTCTAAGACTCTTTCCTTCTCCCATTGTAGGTGGCCACTTTGCCTAAGCTGTTGCACAGCACATCGTGAGACATTCCTAGTGTCTAATGCTGCTGATCTCCCAAGGCCTGTCATAATGGGGTTCAGGCAGTGTGCTCCATTCTGAACTAAGCAAGCTCTCAAAGTCTGCTAACTGCCACGTGAAACCGTGTGCAGCATATTAAAGCAAGAGCTAGTCTTGGTTGATAGATTCCGTGATGAATTTTGAGAGAGAACTGCTCTAATGTATTTGACAAGAACACACAGTACCTTCCATCCCACTAGTTCTAAGAAATTACTGCTTGGGGGTAACATGGAAACATAATTGGTTTGTAATGGTAATTTCTTTTAAATGTAGTCAGGTGTGGGCATGCTAACAGCATAGAGCACTGGCTTTGCTTACTTTGAGTTGTGAGGGGGGAATGTAACTCTTCTGATACTTGTGTTATCATATAGGAGCACATAGAGGAACAAGTGTGGCTCTAGTGAACAGTTTTGCTAAAAATTTTAATGGTAATTTTATTCTCAGATGTGCCTTGCTTTCAGCACAGACTTGAGATGTGTCTAAAATAAGATTTTGTTGGCATTTTCTTAGCATTTGTCATCTTTCTTACTCGAAGTGCAGAACTGTCAAACTTTCATAGAATCCTAGAATGGTTTGGGTTGGAAGGAACCTTAAAGATCATCTCGTTCCAATCTCCTGCCATGGGCAGGGACACTTCCCACTAGACCAGTTTCCTCACAGTCCCATCCATCCTGGCCTTGAACATTAGCAGGCGTGGGGCATCCATGCAGTTACTACAGTTCTGCACATAAGCCTTATTTGTAGAAATAATCTCCTAATCAGGCCAAATGAGTCAATTGGTTATGATTGCACATCTGAGCATGTTCTTATTGATGGGTTACTCTGGCCAACTGTTGCTGTCTCCAGAGATTATGGTATCTGTGTGCCAGTTAGACCAAGGCACTGTTGCATCATCGGCCTCGCACTTTGCAATAGTGGTAGGCAAGAACTGAGGGAAAAGGACTTCTGGAGTTTATAGCAAGAACTGTCTTTCTTCCTAAGTAGAATGGCACCTTAACTAGATGATTTAAAATTTATTTTAATCACTGATTTATTCCTGCTGTTCCCTGCTTCTCTAATGTAACCTAATATTAATTAGGTAATACGCACTGACCACTACACTGGGATACCAGAGAATCAGGTTGTAAACATTAGAAGGTTTCATAAGTGATTTAAATTACACATCTTCGTATAACTAGAAGTGACATGGACAAGAGTGTTAATGTAAAGATACGGGACAGCACAAGAATGAATCAAGTTGTGTAAAAGCCATCTTAACAAATCAGGAAGGTGAAGTGCATGTTGGAAAGTTTTAATTTATTAAAGTAAAAAAATGAAGTTAAGGTTCCAAAACAGCCTTAATGGTTCTTGAAGCATATATCCTGACTAGCTCAGTAGTAAGCATTTCTATGTGTCTGAGGATGATTGTTCAGAGTCTTTTACCAGAAGATGCCAAAACACTTCAAAAATTCAATGGATGTTATCTTTCTTTTGGGTTGTATCCAGTTTTCCTTATGGAAAGGAATATGCTAGCTGTTTCCAGAACATGCAGCATTATTTAGGAAAGAATTTAAAAAATAACTTCAGATGCCATATAGGAAATGAAAGTCATTTGTCTTGCCAAGGTAACCATCACAGAATAAATTAATTACAATAAATCAATTCCTTTTTCTATATGACTTTGGCATTAAACAGATATTCATAGTACCACAAATCTGATTTGTCATGTCACTGAAGCCACTTCACTGTCTGTAATAGTAACATTAATTGAAGTTGACAAAATTTTTAATTATTCCAATTTTTGTATGCGTTTTCTCAATATAGAAAGTGTGCATACTGAATTGGAGAAATTCTTTGTGGGAGCTTAGTCTACACAAAAGTTGCTTCATAACATTAAATATTTCCTGTAGTAGAAATGACTGTCTTGGAGGCTGAAAGTAGGTGTTCAGTGTGATTGAAAGTTATTTCACCTTGTATGTACTTCCAGTGAAAATGGGAGCAAACTGGGATGAGGCAGATCTGTCCTTGCAGTAGCTTCTCTGATAAGCCTGGGACAGAAGGGAAGTTGGCATATGCATTTCTTGGAGGGAGAAGCAGCACAGTCTTTCAGGCACACAGGTGTGGCCAGGAAAATGCCAGAGGAGCTGGTTACAGAGCTCTCCTGAATAATGCCTTGTGTTCCATCGCAGAGCATGTTATTAGTTTATAATTTTCCTTAATGTAGAGCAATCATTTTCACCAAAAATTTGAGGTGGGGGTCCATTATGAATTCTTATCCTACACACAAGCAAACTTGAATGAATCTGGCAGAGCACCTGCTGAGGACAGTTCAAGTGTCCTTTCTGCATTTCACTTGGTGCAGAAAAGAGCTTTTGCATAATTGGTGGGAGCTCACTTTAAAAGTTTCTCCCATTTCATTGATAATACAGATAAGAACATTTTAGCATGGGCAAGCTGAAGTACTGTGATTAGGTGAAATCTCACAGCAGCACTGCTAACAAGGATAGCATGTCTGTTGTGGCTTTGAAGTCAGCATATTTGTTTATAAGTGATGATAATAATCAGGAAGAATAGTTTCTAGTGAGGAATTATCCTTTCTTTGGGGGATAACTTCTATTTCAGTGTAGCCTGCTATGGGAGGGAGCTAAAAGAATTAAGTTTTAAATAACAGAAGTCAGATTAGCTGCTCTAGTAACCTACATTTAGGGATAGCTTGTTCATTTGAAATTAATTTGAGCTGGCAGATGATCTCTTTTATCTAGAATTAGTAAATAACATGTGCTATTTATTCTCTCTTTCTCTTAGAAGGTGTTGTGTGAAGTGGTGAATTACAGCTCTGAAATCTGAGCCTGATCCTAGCTATGTGCTAGATGCGTAATTTACCTTTCCTAATGTTGTTTTAATACCAAAGACAGGATTAAGAGAGTTTCAAGGAAGTATTTTTATTTCCTTCTTGGCGAGCTATTGCTGTCATATTTCTTAAAATGGCTTGGATTTATATGATATTAAGTCAGTTTGCTTGGAAATTGATATTCTGAGGTCACGCATTTATTGAAGATTACTTTGGATCAAGTATTCATGAGCCCCAAAAAGAGAAGTTAATAAATAGAATCTGTTTTTCTGACTGGTCCAGTATCTTTGTTATAAATCATTACGTATTCAAATGAACAGATAAAGATTTAATTTTGTTCTTACTTCTAAAGGGTCAAAAAGGTTGTCAAAAAGAAACACTCTTAAGTGTTTCTTAGTGTCATCCACCTTACTATGATGGAGGAAAATTCTATAATGCAAGCTGGAACCTTATTTTAATCCTTTGAACTCCCCTGGATTGAACACCCCAGGGAAGCTGCTGTTTTAATGGATTGATTTATTTATTCATATATTCACATAGTGCTGATCTTGGGCCAAGATTATTTTTTAGTCTGTCTTGAGCACCTCTGGTGAGAGTACTTGTAATCAGATGAATTATACTGTGTCAGAATGTTAAAAAATGAAAACCTAGACTTTTAACTTTATCTCATCATCCTACAAAATACAGAAATAGATGTGTGGTTGCAGTGAATCACATTTTGTGCCTTACTCAGTTCACGTGGCTTAACAGCTGATTCATATAGAAAAGCTATCTAATCCTGCACTTGGTGACAGGAGACATGCTAAGAAAACAGTCCTGGTACAGTCAGGATGCCATCTTCTCTGGAGAGCCCTATGGCCTGTAAAATCAATGATTTGAAACTATGAATTATATTGATTTACTTTAATTTCTAGATTGTTCGAACTTGTATTTTGTGAAAGGAGTGTCAATATTTTCTAGTTTATCCTGTTTCAGCAGGGGTTTGGACTAGATGATCTCCGGAGGGACTTTCCAACCTAAACTATTCTGTATGTTTGGGAAAAGGAAATGAGGACTTGTTTTGAAAATGTAAGCTAGAAAGCTCTCAAAACCTTAATAGCAAATGAGTGATTATTTTAATTGTTCAGGTAAAAGGAAGTGTAATACTTTTGCTTTTCAAAAAGATGGAAGAGGAGCAAGGACCTTTCCCCATACCTTACAGGCCTGAAGTAACAAGCCATATTTAGTAAATATTTACACTGCACAGTTCAAAGCTTCTGGAGGAAGCTTTTAACTTAGGTTAGACTAGAAGCAAAAAACCTGAACCTGCCAAAAACCTAAGCCCAAACAACATCGCCCCAAAACAACACTTCCCTTTGAATTGTACAGTCTGATGGAATTTTTCAGTTTCTGTGTATATATTCATGGTCTGTCGGATGTAGGAATCTCATTCTAACTACTGGCTATCAGAACTTAATTTTCCTTTGTTTTGTCCAGAAGGCTTGGCTGTTGCATATGTGCAGATCTGCAGGACAAAGTATATGTTTGCATGGCATTTTTTTGTCGGAAATATGAGACCCATAACCAGATATCATTACTGGGTGACGGGAAGAGGTGAAAGCTCAATGAAAATGAAAAATTTTGCTGAACAATTCTCTTCTCAGTTCCATAGTATAACTATGTGAAATAATAATAGTGCTGTTTGTGATGAAGTTCAGGAAAAACTTCTTAAATTTTCTGGATGGTGACTGTGCTGTGCTTGTTTGTAACATTCAGAAGTAGCCTGCTAGCAGAGATGAATATCAGTTAAGAATTCAAGTGATTTGTCAAGAATGTGAGAGGAGCTAATGTTTCACAATTTCTTACTCAAAACGGTAAAAACGTAGAAGTCAGTGCCCACTGTTAACATAGGGAACTGTTTTTAGTGAATTTCAGTTTGGTACACGTAATACTGGGTTTTTCCATGGTTCATTTATAAATTTAACTGAATATTTTTAATTTATAAAAACATTTCAGAAGTAACTACACTTATAGTTTTAATATCTTCTGGGAACCTTTTCTGCAGCTATACAGAGGTGTGGATGTACATATGAAAGCAATTGGATTGCTTCAGGCTAATGAGTTACCACTTGTCATCTCTGACTGCTCTACTTCCAAAGCAGAATGTGTTCAAAAGGTCTTTGATTTAAGATTTGACATTATATATATGTATGAGCCTGTGTATGTGTTTAGGGAGAAAAAAATTCCAGCCTCAAAAAAAAGTCAAAACTAACAAACATATTTACAAATATGTATAAAAATGTGAGTGAGCTTTGCTGGTTTTCATTTTTTTTTTTTAATTGGTCTCATTCTTCATTATGCAGAACTGCATTAATTAGGCTCTGAATAGAGTCATGGTGGTCAGTAAGGAAGACAGTGGCTATTGGAGTCCTGTAACTCCAGCAGTCAGATTGACTGTTCTTGTTCATGCTGGGTGAGTTCAGAAGCTTAATTTATCTGTTAGCACCATCACTCCTATGCCAGTAACATAACACCTATCCTTTATGTAATCCTTCCCTTGCTGCAGCCAGCTGATAAAAAGCCAAAAAGAACAACTTTTGGTGAAACTGGATGTACGTTGAAGCAGGGGAAGGAAAGAGAAAAATGTTAAAAACAGTAGAACAGAATAAAATGTGTTTGGTGTGCAGGAAATAATGTTATGCAAAATGAAAAATATTAATTAAAAAATTATGTGCTGCCCTTTGTAATTTGAATGAGAGAAACAGGTTAGTAGAAATCTGGGACAGACAATTTTGAGTTTTAAGCCTTTCATGATGGAATTACAAAAGCAATCATAATTGGGCACTTCCATATTTCAAAATGTTTTTAAGATGCTCCAGTATTTGTATTGTATGGGGTCTGTCTTAAAATTTGAACATAAGCAAAGCGCTTCCAGCAGACCACCTAGTTTTGTTACCTAATTGTGTCGTATTGAACCAAGCCAGTGCCTGGAACGTGTTATTTTCAGGCCGTGGAGTTGTTACAGCTACAAAGCATTAAGGTAAACAATAAAAAAAGTAACTAAATCTCATATTCCAAGAACGCCAGTGTCATATATGAAATAACTGCCATGGCATTCGTTACATTAAGTCTGCAGCATGTTTTCATGTGCTGCAGTAAGAAGTTGACCAGGGGATCTCCAGAGACCTGGTGTTCTGCACCATGGGTCCCACCCCCCTTGTTTTAAAGTGAGCGCTGTCTCCTTCAGCGCCGTACAGGACAGCGGGCGGCGCGTCAGCTGACTCAAGTATTAGTTTCATGGTACAGGAGGAAATGAAGTGTTTGATTCCAAAAGTTTTCACTTCTTCGGTGAAATGGTAAGCGTTTTGTAGCTGGTTTTGGGGCATTTTTTTAGCATGATGTTATAATTAAATTAAGGAAGTGAATCTGTATTCCTTGGAGTGTTTGCTACAGGTGTCTGTTCGATTAGACAGTTTGGGGAGTTAAGGAAAACCAAGGCCAGCTCCTCCTCTGTTGACCTTTTGAGGGGAGGAGGGGGGAGTCAAGAGTGATATAGGCATAAAGTGGCAAATTATTACAACTACATAGCTTCATCCATATTACTGTCTTGCTTGGTTCTTGCTAAATGATTTAATTTATGCTGGTAAATTTACTGATACAGAAGATGCCTTCTGAAGTTTGATATTGCTAAGTCATCCTCAGTTAAGTATGTGGCATAAAGGTTTATATTTAGCACTTCAGTGTAGCAATACAGTTAGGAATAGAAAATTGCTTTCTTTCTCACTTGGCTGCAAATAATTAAAGTTTAGAGTTAGCATATAAATCATTGCTTCGGTGTATGATTTTTTCAAGAGTGTTTTTGTGACAGTGAATTAAACACGCTAGTCTGACTGTATAAATTAGTATTCTCTTTTTCATAACATTTCCTTGTTCTTTAGCAACATATATTCACATTTCTCAGCAATTTCTGGACAGTAATCAGGAGAGATGAGAAACTCTTAGATCCTGGAAAAATTGAATCTTTATACCACCATGGTGACACAGCAAATCAAACTCTTTTCTGTGCATTTCTGTAACTTGATATTTGATCGGCGTTACCTTTGGAGAGAAAACATGTCCCATAACTATATGCACAAATAAGATCATGTTAAATTCAGAAGATGAGATAATTTTCTTGGGGGTTTGTGTAAGTTTCTCCAAGTGTAATTGGAACTAGATTTCCAACAATGATGGAGTTGATATTGAGGAAACTGCACAGGATACAATAAGCTGCATGGTCCTCCCTCATTACCAGTCCCAGCTGTAGGGTGATGTGCAGGGGACCTCTTGTATCCTCCTCACTAGCTCCAGATTGCTGCGTTTAGCTGTGATTCCAGCTCTGTTTGCCGTTATGGTAAGTGTGAAGTACAATTCCTGAGCATCGAATTAACGAGAACACAAGTACCCATACAGTACCCACCTCACCTAGTTTTCCTTCCAACAGGAATGGTCATTTCAGGCTGTAGGTTGGTGTTTAGTGTTTTGCTGACTGGAATTCAACTTTCATTCCATTGGAATAGCATGGGGTTTTCCTCTATGGGTAATATATTGGACTGTTTTGTGTGTATGTTTATTTTCAGTATTTCAGTATTTATGTAGAGGAAAAAGGAGGAAAATAGAGGCTTATAGGGAACATGAAGTAGGTGTTTATTTTTTCCTCTGCTCTCCTGTGTTGTTGAGCTAATAACACAACGTTTAAAAAGAAAAAATCACCTGGTTACTGTAAATTGGCAGGACTATGGGCTGGGTTTTGCATATAGATACTGTGGAAGCATTTTCCTCTCCCTCTCTGCCACGTATGTGTGTACGCCTTCCTACTGTTCTCCTTTCCACCTTCATGCCTGATTTTCTGTATCCTTTTAACAGTCCCTTCGCACAGGTATAAATTGTGCAGCCAAATGGATCAGGCTTAGCTTTTTTGAAATGCATCTTAGTAATCAGTGGGTGATTGAACTTCTATCCTGAGACCCCTGGTTAAATCTGCAGGAATACCATGCAGTAAATGTGACATGCAGTGTTGGCAAAGCCTTGAATATCCTGTAATGCAACAATGTGACTTGTACTTTGAAACCTCTGTGTAAATGTATCTTCGTGTTTCATGGAATCATTTTGACCTCTAATTACATATTTATAGGATTGGATTTACACCTATAAATAATTTTTGTTGATTTTTCATATATAGTTACTGTGCAAAAAGAATGATATGTCTGCTGAGATATGTGTACTGTATTGATCTATTTCTATGAAATTCTTTTTAGTAACTTATGTTTTCTATTTTTTTCTTTTTTTTTCCCATGTGGTTTTGTTGTTGTGCAGAGCTCTGGGATTGAAACATTAGTGGAGGAGCTTTGCTCCAAACTGAAAGACCTTCAGAGTAAGCAAGGTGAGGAGAAAAATGTTTAAACTTCTGAGGCCATGTATTGTATTTATCAACTGTGCAACATTCTGAGACGGGGTGGGTGTTGGAGAGTAGGCTGTTATTTCAGTAGCTTTTAGTACAGGCCATGCAATTTTAAAATATGTTTGAATAATTTCATTCAAACAATTTAAGCAATTTTGTGCTGGTATGCTTTGTTTACCTTAGAAATAGCCACTCACAAATGGAGTTTTCTTCATGAAAAGCTATAACTGTTCATAGTCAGCTATGCCTGCTTTTTTAGTAAATATTCCAAATTCAGCATCCCCCTCCCTACCAAAAGTAATGAAAATAAAGTAGGCTTGATTCTGTTCCTTTTGTGTATTGATGCTTGCAAAGAGTAGATTTGCCTCAAAATAATTATATGGAAACTACTCTTGTGAAAAGCATCCAAAACAGCCATCACTACTTAAAATTTCTGGGCTATAGGGGAATGATAATGGGCACCTTATGACATCAAGCTTAGGGGAGGAAGCATAATATAAAGTTGTGCTGTCTCCAGTGAAAGTTCATCACACATAAACGTTTGTTTAGGCACACAGCAGCAGTCTTGGACACTTGAAGTAAAATTAATATGCTTATTGTGTAGTATAAGTAGCTGTAAATAAGAGATAAACATTTACCTGCTTAAAGCATGATTTTAGCTGTTTCCATTCCCTTCCTTTTGTTTTTAAACTGTAATCATTAGTCAGCTCTTAGTATTTCATAATGCTGTGAACTTATTCCTGAGCCAAGGTGATGCTGAGCATTTATTTTGAAAAAAATAAATTAAAAAAATAGTATGTCTCACTTATTTTATATTTTAAAGGTTTTAATATAAAGAATTAGAAAATTTTCAGTCACCTCTCACACAGGAAATATGCCTTTACATCCACTCAAAGCTTAGCAACTACTGCAAGGATATTTCCTTTTAGTGAAACACATGAGAAGTTAGATGTGGCCAATGATAAAAACAGTTAAATAGTTGATTTTTTAAGAAATATTTTTTGTGTCTGTAGCAGTGCAAGAATGAGATAAGGATTTGGATACGAAACAAACGTTCAGCAGGAATTCTCCTAGTGGGGCATTGCTATCCATGTGGTTGCATGGAGCTGCTGGCCAGTCATGTTTGGTCAGATTTGCAGGACTGGACAACAGTGAAAAACTTTAATCTTGGATGGTAATTTGTAACTTCTTTGTTATTTACAGTGTTTTATGGAAATTTTACTACTATTACAGTTATACATCCTGGTGTTTTTTGTTAAATATTGTTATAAAGTACACTGGCTTTTTTGAATTTTTCTGTTAAGCGTTTGGAATTTTCTTCCAAAACAGAGGAGAAGATTCACAAAAAGTTAGAAGGCTCTTTGACTCCTGAGACTGATTTATCTCCCACAGCAAAGGATCAAGTAGAAATGTATGCATTTTTTTTCTTATTATTATCTGAGACACTTTTCTATTTTTGCTCCTATATTTTAACACAGTGAAGTTAACTTAGTGGGGAATCTGGAGTTTTGTGGATATTAAGAAATACATTTCTTTTCCTGCCATCTTCTTTTGTTAATCTTGTATATTTAAATATAAGCACTTGGTACCATGGGCTAGTTTAATTTCTGTCAAAGTCCTGACTGCTTTCATTTGATTATATACAGAACTCAAACCATACTTTATTTTAGTTTCCTGAAGACTAAGTCGACCAGACAAAAACCTTTAAAACAGCATTAATTGACATGTAGATTTGCAGGGAGGGAATCAGCTGTTTCCTGGATTCAGAACGCGCTGCCTTCTATTGCAGAAATGGCAAAAAAGCTCTCTTATAACCTTTAAACTCTTCATAACCAAAGTGATCTAGTTACCAAGTACCTGAGTCCAGTGTTACTGAACTACGGAGGAGTTTTATCATTGACCTCTCTTGGAGATACAGTTGCTTCTGTATCTCTTAGTAGTAGCAACAGCCTAGTAGAATTGTTACTAAATGGTTGATCCATCTTAAGGGAACTAATTGTGCTAATGTGCATTTAACTTAATTGACTTCTAAAATTTTTAATAGGTTTTCATTGAAATATATGTGATTCAGTATAAATCTCTCTACCACCAAACACATGCTACTTTAAATGTTGCAGAAAACCATATTTCAATCTTGTACCCCTTGCATAAAGGTGTTAAGCATCTTAAACTACTTAAAACCTAATCTTTTTTTAATAGCTTTTTCTTAGTAACAGGATGATCAAACTACGCAGAACTTAACAGATAGTGTCTCATTTCACAAACAAGAATTTTAAAAACTGAAATTCAGGACTGAACTAACTGAAATTCAGGACTTCCTCATTTATAATCTAAATCAAACACTTAAGAAGACAGTAGTGAATTGCCACATTATCTAATAAACCTGGAACCACTGCTGTAAGCATCCACAATTTCTCTCTACAGTGATGTTTAGCAGTCTTTGAAAACAGAATTGTTTTACTTGTACTCAGTATATTGCTAAACATACAAGCACTTTTAAAACTCATTTTCATTTTCCCTTTGATATCATTCAAATAGTGCAATGAGTGGCATGTGCTTATGTAGTGCAAACTAGATTTTTAGCAATTAGGTAGTGTTTTGCTATGTTTTTAGTAATACTTTCTAATCTTAATGCTTATCTGAAGCTCTGCTATCTGAATGTCCCTTTTGTTTTGCTTTCAGGTACTATGAAGCATTTCCTCCTCTTTCTGAAAAGCCAGTGTGCCTGCAGGAAATTATGACTGTATGGAATAAATCCAAAGTATGCTCTTACTCTAGCTCCTCATCTTCATCCACTGTTCCACCAACTAGCACGGATACATCTTCTCCAAAGGACTGCAATAGTGAAAGTGAAGTAACTAAAGACAGAAGTAATAAAGTATCTGCCACTGTACAGGAAAGAACCCAGCAGAAGAAGAGCAAAAATGAGAAAGAGAACAAGTTTAGTAACAACACTGTTGAAGAGAAGCCTGTTTTGTACAAAAAGCAAGTCCGACATAAGTCTGAGGGAAAGATGCGTCCCCGCTCCTGGTCGTCTGGATCCAGTGAGGCTGGCTCAAGTTCTAGTGGTAATCAAGGTGAATACAAGGCGTCAATGAAATGTATTAAAGTAAGACACAAAACAAGAGAGGTTCGGAATAAAAAAGGGCGTAATGGGCAGAGCAGGCTGTCAGTGAAATCCGGTGAAAAGGCTGATAGAAAAGTCCACAGTGGAAGCAGCAGCAGCAGCAGCAGCAGCGGGTCCATCAAACAACTGTGCAAAAGAGGTAAAAGGCCATTAAAAGAAATTGGAAGAAAAGAAGCTGGCGGTAGTGATGGAAAAGATTTGTATTTAGACAGTAGAAATGAAAAGGAATATAAAGAAGAGCCCTTGTGGTATACTGAGCCAATTACGGAGTACTTTGTTCCTCTTAGCAGAAAAAGCAAGCTGGAGACTACGTACCGCAACAGAGATGATATATGTGGAGTAACATCAGAGGCTGTAGAAGAGTTGTCTGAATCAGTGCATGGTCTTTGTATTAGCAACAATAATATTCATAAAACATACCTCGCAGCAGGTACTTTCATCGATGGTCACTTTGTAGAAATGCCTGCAGTTCTAAATGAGGATATTGACCTCGCTGGGACCTCAATATGTTCTCAACCAGAGGACGACAAATATTTAGATGATGTTCATCTGTCAGAACTAACGCACTTCTATGAAGTGGATATTGATCAATCCATGTTGGATCCTGGTGCCTCAGATACGATGCAAGGGGAGAGTCGGATTTTAAATATGATTCGACAGAAGAGTAAAGAAAAAACTGATTTTGAGGCAGAATGTTGCATAGTGTTAGACGGAATGGAGTTGCAAGGGGAAAGTGCAATATGGACTGATTCGACCAGCTCTGTTGGTGCTGAAGGGTGGTTCTTGCAAGATCTTAGTAATTTAGCTCAATTTTGGGAGTGCTGTTCATCTTCTAGTTCTGGTGATGCAGATGGGGAAAGTTTTGGAGGAGATTCTCCAATTAGATTCTCCCCCATACTAGACAGCACAATGCTTAATTCACACATGCTTGCTGGCAATCAAGAGCTCTTTTCAGATATTAATGAAGGGTCTGGTATAAACTCTTGTTTTTCAGTGTTTGAAGTGCAATGCAGTAACTCTGTTTTACCATTTTCTTTTGAAACACTCAACTTGGGAAATGAAAATGCAGATTCTAGTAGCACTGCTAATATTCTTGGGAAAACACAGTCTAGATTGCTAATATGGACCAAAAATAGTGCCTTTGATGAAAATGAACACTGTTCTAATCTTTCAACAAGAACCTGTAGTCCATGGTCACACTCGGAAGAAACACGTTCAGACAATGAGACTATAAATATTCCATATGAAGAATCCACGCAATTTAATGCAGAAGATATTAATTATGTAGTTCCTAGAGTGTCTTCGAATTATGTAGATGAAGAAATTCTAGATTTTCTGCCAGAAGAAACCTGCCAGCAACAAGCTAGAAGTTTAGGAGAAATGCCCACTTTGATTTTCAAAAAGAAATCTAAGCTAGAATCTGTCTGTGGTATTCAGCTAGAACAAAAAGCAGAAAGTAAAGAGTATGAAACTACACAAGGGTGTAGGGAAAGCAGTCCACATGGAGATGGCTACAGCTCAGGGGTTATTAAAGATATTTGGACAAATATGACAGACAGAAATTCTGCAGCAATGGTAGAAATAGAAGGAATAGAAGATGAATTGTTTTCAACTGATGTAAATAACTATTGCTGCTGTTTGGATACAGAAGCAAAAGTTGAAACCCTCCAGGAACCCAATAAAGCAGTGCAAAGATCAGAGTATCACCTTTGGGAAGGTCAAAAGGAGAATGTAGAGAAGAGAGCCTTTGTGTCAAATGATTTATCAAAAGTAGATGGTGGTGACTATACCACACCATCAAAACCCTGGGATGTTAACCAGGATAAAGAAAACTCATTTATACTTGGTGGTGTGTATGGGGAGCTCAAAACATTTAACAGTGATGGAGAATGGGCAGTGGTGCCACCTGGTCACTCAAAGGGGAGCTTACTGCAATGTGCAGCTTCTGATGTGGTGACAATAGCTGGTACAGATGTTTTTATGACTCCAGGTAATAGCTTTGCTCCTGGCCACAGGCAATTATGGAGGCCGTTTGTATCATTTGAACAGAATGAGCAATCAAAGAGTGGAGATAACGGATTAAATAAGGGTTTTTCTTTTATCTTCCATGAAGACTTACTGGGAGCTTGTGGTAACTTTCAAGTCGAAGAACCAGGGCTTGAGTACTCATTCTCTTCCTTTGACCTGAACAATCCATTTTCACAAGTTCTTCATGTAGAGTGTTCATTTGAGCCAGAAGGAATCGCATCTTTCAGCCCTAGTTTTAAACCTAAGTCGATTCTGTGCTCTGATTCAGACAGTGAGGTTTTACACCCCAGGATATGTGGTGTTGATCGAACGCAGTACAGGGCTATACGGATTTCTCCGAGGACTCACTTTCGCCCAATTTCTGCATCTGAACTTTCTCCAGGTGGTGGAAGCGAGTCAGAATTTGAGTCAGAAAAAGATGAGGGAGGTATTGCTGTCCCTCCTCAAGTAGATGTATTTGAGGATCCACAAGCAGATCTCAAACCTCTGGAAGAAGATGCAGAAAAAGAAGGGCATTATTACGGAAAATCAGAGCTTGAATCTGGAAAATTCCTTCCCAGATTAAAAAAGTCTGGAATGGAGAAGAGTGCACAGACATCACTGGATTCCCAAGAAGAGTCGGCCGGGATGTTGCCAGTAGGAAACCAAGATCCCTGTTTAGAATGCAGTATGAAAGAATCTCTAGAAGGGAGAGCAGTGGAGAGCTCTAAAGTAAACTGCAGAATAGTGGAGCCACGTGAGGAGACTGGCAGGTTTTGCAGTTGTAAAGCAGGGTGTCATTTCCCCACGTATGAGGATAATGCTGTTTCTTCAGGAGAGCATGAAGAGGTATGTGGATATATAAAATTACAGAATTTGCAGCTGGCAGCTGATAACCAGCAGTTTGTCATGTGACAGTTCAGTTTAAATGTTTGTGATTGTATAGATCTCTAGAAAATACAGTTTTGTAGAGAAACTGGAGGTTCCATCTGAACATGAGAATAAACTTGCTTATTGTAAGGGTGACCGAGTGCTGGCGCTGGTTGCCCAGGAAGGTTGTAGAGTCTCCATCCTTGGAGATTTCAAAAGACATCTGGACAAGGTCCTGGGCAGCCTGCTCTACTGGGCCCGGCTTGAGCAGGGGGAGTTGGACATGATGACCTCCAGAGTTGCTTTTGAACCTCAGTCGTTCTGTGATTCTGTGAAAAATAAACCATCTTCAGGTATTTTGGTGTCATCTTGCATACCTTTAGAAATATATGCATGTGTACACTCATGTGGCTTTAAAATCTGTTTACCTTAGGTTTTTAGGTTATCTGATTTACATATAAAATGTTAAAATGTGCATAAATCTTGAGTAATGAAATATTACTGATTTTGATTCAAACATATTTTAAAATTCTGAAGAAAAAGATCTGAAGCCAGTCTTTTCAATGTAGTTACTTCCAAGTAGAAGAATTTGGAGTTGAACTACTGGATTTAAACTTCAGCAAAGAAAGGCTTGTAAAAAGGCTTAATTGTCTGGAAATTAAAGCATCCTCTTCTACTGACAAGTATAGAGCCAAAAAGAAATAAAACATGGATGCAAAATATCCATCACTACCACAGTACTATAAGAAAGGCTCAGCATAAATATGGGTTAAGCTCAGAGTTTTCTTTCCAGTAATTTTAGCCATAAGTTGAGTAATAATCAAGGTAAAAGATCCTTTCTAGCCAAAAATACCCTGAGTTTTTCTTGCTGTGAGCTCCCTCTCCTCTTGAGTAGAAACATGTAACTATCAAAATCAGTTAGATGTGTGGCCAGCCCAGAGACATTGTCTGGATAGGTATAAGTTACATCTTACATTTTCTTTTGCTTACATCTTATATTTTCTTTTCCTCTTCAGCCTGCTCTTGCACATACTCAGCAGTTGTAGTATTTACATTTGGAGGAAGTTTTTCCATTTTCAACTGAAGAGTTGCACCCAGCTTGTGTTGTGCAATTGCATATTTCTCGATTATAAGTTTGAAACACTAACTCATATATAGGCAAGCTAACCTTCCTCTTGCTAAAACTGAAGCTCACCTTTTTGTTGAACAAAATCAGACTTTCTTATTTTCCTTCTTCCTTATTTGCTTCTTCTCTCATCTTCCTTTAAATTAATTGCTTCTTTTCCCAGCATCAGTAGGTTGCTATCTGCTGCTTGCACAAGAGAATCAAGTTTGTGACTTCTCCAGACCCTTTCTAGACATCTTGCTACCTGCTGCTCTGTTAAGTTGACAGAGATGAAGTGGCTTCAAAAATCTTTACTGGAGTCTGGGAAGTTTCTGTGTTTGTGCCAGGCCTTGCAGAAGGAGTCATCAAAAAAATTAATAGACTGTAAGTCAGAACAGATTCTGGAATTGCCTTTTAGCAGGAATAGGTGAAATCTAACTTCATCATGCAGTAGGGCACAATGAACAAACAAATGATTATACCGTTATTTGTGACAGCAAGAGCCCGAAGTTCCTTCCAGCCCTTTTCAGATCTTCTTTCTGGATGTGTAGTGCTCTGTGAGGCTGCTTATTCTCATCTTCACTTCAACCACTTATCCCTTCAAGAAACTAGTAAATGGCTGGTGTAAGTTTACAGTGGTACCATAGTTTATGGTAGCTCTGGGGCTTGTAAAAGGTCTTTTGGTAGTGAACAGTGCTCAGAAAGCTCTGGTATTTTATTTTATATAAGTTCCTTAGTGCAAGAGGAAAACCTACTGCTTCCCTTGCTCAGGTCACATGATTTTGTAGGCATTTTCATAGCTTCAAAGTGATAAACCACTGAGACGTACAAAGGACCAACAACCCTCTCAGCAGTCTAGACTCCAGTTTGGTTTGCAATTAAGCTCTTCCTGGGGGGCTTGGGGAGCTTGATTACCCCCTAAGCTCAGACAGCCTGAGTTAACTCATCCCCCTGTATCTACTGTGTTTCAAGAAGGTGTGAGCACACTCTGGGCTTTTCTAAGCTCCAGTAGTTGGAGTCTGAAGGTAATTGGCTTTTTGGCTCATTAAAAGTGTCTGTAAAAGATGTGAGCTTTTTTTCTTTTTGAGAGTGGTATTATTTATTTTCATGAGCATTAAGCAAAATCAGTATAAAATACCTAGAATTAGGACAGTCTAGGAGAAACTTTTTTCATAGACTCCCCACACATACATGCATGGGGGAAAAGCAGCTACTATGGTCTGGACTGATTAGTATAGATCAATATTTGTAAAGATTTTTTTTTAAATGAAACTTTGTGTTTCTATGCTTGACTTAGGACAGAAATTAAAGTCACTGTTTAACTCAGTCATCTAATGTGAAGTTGGAGTTGTGTTCCGAGGTACCTCCAATATTTTTGCATAAATAATGGATGTGAAATTACTAATACAAACCACAGTGTAATAGGAACACTTTCTGTTTTTCATCACTTAAGCTTGAGTTATATATGTGCTGTGCAAACACACATCTCTGAATACCTCCTATTTATAAACAAGACTGTAGAAGAATCTGGTTCAGTTTCCTCCCTCTTACCTTTTATATTAGAGCACTTCTTTTAGAATTATAGTGTATTTTGCAGCAGGAATTTGCAAATAGCTCCTGCAGAACTTTTTCAAACATGAATGATGTTTATATACCTAGCCATAAGATTAAAAAAACCTAAAATCAAACCAACAACAAAATGAAACCAACAAAATAATAATTAAAAAAAAGTCCAGACCAAACAACCTCAACAAAAAATCACCAGCACTTGCCACCCAAACAACTACATAAAACCCAACAAACACAGCTCTCTTGCCCCTAAAAGGACGGTCCTTTTTCTTCCGAGTAAATGTTCCTACTGTTTAGCTGTGGAGTTGTGGGTAAGTACACAATGTGGACCAGTTAATGGCCTGTGAATAATATACCAACACTGTATCTCCTGTCAACAAATTTTATATGGGCTCCAAACCAGCAGATGTGCTCTAAGAATGCTCATACTGTTAGGTCTTTGAGATAGATAAAAGGACCTGAACATACCTAAGGTTTTGGGGATGAGGAAATTTTACTGACAGAAACTGTATTTGTGGATCTCATGACTGAATTGGCCATGAGATTTGGTGAGGTTCTGTGCTGGACTGGAGTAATGCAATGTAAGTGCATAACCCTTTTAGAAAGGGCTGTCAAGAGAGGAAGGGAAGCAGGGTGCTTTATAAACATTGGTTCTGATGTCAGCAATGTAGAAGATAAGCTGCCATAAATCCAGGTAGTGATAAGAGGGAGACAAAATTCAGAGAGGTCTGCTGTGTGCCTTAGAATCAGGGGAATCAAGTGGAAAAAGAGCATGTAGAGTCATCCACATACAAAACAAAGGACTGACTGTAAAAGAGTGAGTAACTTGGGGGCTACCTAAGACAGAACTGGTCCAGATAGTTCTTGGTAAGTGGTTTAAAAATCACAAGCTAAAAACCCCAAGGTTTAAACAAAGCCAATAAAAAAGATTTGGTACACCTGAAAGTGTACCAAAGTTTCTAGAAGTAAATCAGAAACAGAAAGATGACAGAAAGATACTTGAGAAACAGAACTAACAAGCCTGGAAAGCTATGATAATGTGATATCCAAGGTATTTATTAGTGCATCTAGTATCATTGCTAATGAAAAGACAGATATTACACTGTTTCAGCTAGTCATAGCAATATTCACCTGAGTATCATGAAAAGCAGCAACTAATTTGAGAAAAGCCTACTAGAATACTTGTTTGAGAACACATGGAAGATAGAAAATATATAAAAAGCATATCATGTTTTTAAAGATGAAAATGGAACCAATGACCCTCTTAAATTCCGTAAAGAAATACTCTAAATTGTAAATGGCCCAAATGCATGGGTAACAGAGAAAGTTTCCAAGCATTAGTTTAGGAGAAAGAATTGCACTCTCAGAATAACAGTCAGTGGCTTACTGGAGGACGACAGAGATGTTTATTTTTTCTAGTGTGTGGCATGTTTATGAAAATCCCTGATGATAACAAACTGGGAAAGTCTGCCGTTACACTGGAAGATGGGATTAGAATCCAAAGATTGTTAAAGTGGAGCAGTGTCTGAAACATAAAATGTAATCCTGCAGGGGCAACTGAAATTTCTACAGAAAATAATAACCCTCTTTACAAACACAATGGAAGGAGTGACAGGTGAGGCAGTTATGTGAAACAGAAAAGCATCTTCAAATAGATCATAGTTGAGTGTAAATCAGGAATGACACACTGCAAAAGACAGCAAGATTGAGATCCATGAACAGGAATGCCCTCCTGTAAGAGGGGAGTTGCTCTGCTGGAGTACCGGGCTCTATGTATCGGGAAAGATGTCTTGAGGAGAGAACACAAAGGTCATTACTTAGAAAAACAGAGTGAAGGAACTGGGAGTGTTTTATCTCAAATAAGAGAGACTCGGAGCAAAGAGAGCAGTTTTGCAGAAGCCATGTTCATAGTTAGAGGAGATAAGGGAAAAACTGTGTTGTTCTGTAGGCTCTGGTAAACACAAAGGAACTGGATGTGATGACCTTAAATCACAGTAAGGGAAATTGAAGAATAAGAATTCTAACCAGACAATGAGCATACTGTAAGGCTCAATTATTTTTTAGGGAAGCAGTGGAAATTCTGCCTTGATGACACTGAATGTAGGAATGATGCATTGTAGTTGATTCCAGCTTTGTGCAAGAGTAGAGGCTAGATTATCTCATAGAGTCCCTTGCACATATATTTTCAGTGAAATTCAACAATGAGGTTACTGCCGAATAGGTTTTAAGAAATACGAAGTTTCGACTCAGCTCCCTTTGTTCATTTGCTTCTTGAGCCAAGTGTATTTTCACTGGGTGGCTGATGAACTAAAATTAGGACCTGATCTTTTGGAATGGGACTCAAATTTCCTCCAAATTTGTCCAAACTGGCACGGGGGTTCATTGCTGCTTTGACTTCTGAATTATTAATGTGTTGTATTCTTCCTGATAGTAAGGGGTTGCAGAGCAAATTCAAAGAAATCTGTGCTTACAGATCAATATGATTTTTTCTGGCAGGTGTAACACTTCTGATAATATTCATTCAGAGCATACTGAGGCTTTAGTGCTTATTCTGTTCACATTCTGCAAGCCTCTTGTCACCCTTGTCAGCCATGACCCTTCAGCAAGTATGCTGAAGCAGTACAGCTAGTCAGTGATGGTGTTTCCAAATTAGTATCTAATAGTCTAGGAGAAGCCTCAGCTATGCCTAGCTGTAAGACCAGAAAGGAAACCCAGCAGTCTTCTCTCTGACCAGCAGTAAAACTGGGAGTGAAACAGCACTGCAGGTGGTTTTGCCCTGCTGTCTATGAGTTCAACTTAAGAATAAAGTAAAATAAATATGAATAGTTTCAGAAAGGAGAGACTTCCAGTCACAATATTTAATACCAGAACCATTCTAAATAATAGCTATTTAGATGGTTAGCTGGACAACTTAATCAAACTTTTCATAAAACGCTGGAAGTGTATATGAGTATGTGTGAGAGAGGAGGAGGAGACATAAATTGAAAATCCTGTTTTAAAAGGGAAAAATTGCCAGCAAAGGAAGGTAGACTCATGGTGCTATTCTGGAGTTGGTATTTTGTATTTACTCATTGGGAGTGTCTCTTTAATTCACAAAAAATTTCACAGTGTGAGACTCTGCATTTCTAGGAAACACTTAAGCACCTGTAGGAAAAAACTCTTTTCTTCCACAGATGTGTAAAATGGACATCAAAAGTGCCCTCTATCTCCTCCCAGACCAAAACTCTACACTGAGCTGGGAGCTCTTTGACCAGCTCCAGTTCTCCAGGTACCGGGGCTGTGACAGAAGCACAGAGGGGCTGAAGCAGCCAGTGTCAGTTCAGTCACAGAGCCATCTCAGAGCAGGTGCTGGGCTCTGCTGGTGCCTCAGCCTGGGAGGGAAGGCTGCTGCAGCTTGTTATGCCCTGCCAGGCTCAAGCTGGCTTTGCTTGTAACCTGCTGGGGTTCATCCAGCTTATCCCGTGTGCAGGTGTGACAGCAGCAGTGTGAGAGACTTTGAAGTTAATAAAGCATTGTGCCTGTGGAGTTAGATGCCTCTATCTGTAATCAGCACAGAGTGAGGCTTCCAGGATTGAATATATTTGTAAATGTACATATTTCTTACTAAGTCGTGCTTATACTATTGAGCTGCTGTGCTTCTTTTTTTTCCCTTTTTTTTTTTTTTTTTCAATGTTAAAAAAGACACCAACCAATGGTTTAAGTTTCTAAGAACTCCCTTTTCTGGAATTAAGGGTTTGAAGTTTTGGAGGGTGGTTCCAGTCTTATGGTGGTTACTCAGTCTTATGACAGGAAACCAGCAGGGATAAGTTCAAATAGGTTGAATCTAGGACATGTTTCTAAATACAGCACTCTTGAGTCACTCCTTTGGTTTGAGAGGGGCTTCTCTTTGTTAAGGAATAAGTGTTTGTAAGTTTAAGTTCTATGGGTGTGCAGTTCTACAGTAGCTTAAGGAGGAACAATAGGATGCTCACTAATTTTCCATGTTTAAACATTCTCAAGTTTACAGAGGAGGAAGCTGGCTAGAAAGTCAGTGTTGAAGCTCATTTGTTAATGTTTGTTGTAGGCGGTTGCACTATAGTTCGTTTTTTGAATCATTCTAATATCTATAGAGGATGTTACAAGCTGGCATCATCTTTTGAAGGCTAATGGGGTTATCTCAGGTACAGCCGTGGAACTGGGGACACGTCTGTTGTGACAAGCCCTTGGTATTTTAGCCGTGTCTGTCAATGCCGTAAGGAAAGGCCTCTGGTAAAGTTAAACTGGCATTAAAATATGGGGGAAGGGAGAGTATTTTGGCAGTCTTAGCGAATAGATTACTTCTAGCATAAATACAAATCATTGATCATCCTCATAACCACTTCTTCCTCATATTGACACATAATTCTCTAATTTTGTATTTTCCCATTGGGTAATGGTACTGCTAATTCATCCTTCCAAACTTCAAACGTGAAATTTTGCCGCTTTTTGTTCACTTTCTTTTCTATTTTGTTTTACACTGAACTATTTGTCATCTTGGCTAACATTTCACTAATACTTCCATCTATCGGGTAGCTCTCTCTCTAGACTATAAAGTGTAGGGCTGGATTTTTTTTTTTTTTTCCTGGATATGTATAACTCTGTATGGGCAAAGTCTGAGCCCCAGCATGGAATTCATATTGGCTGTAAGAGTTCAGAGAATGGATGTTCACTGTAGTTTGACAGTCATTTCCCATTAGTGTTACAAATCGAGCAGTGTGACCTGTAAGACTTACGAAAATTCATTGTAATACCAGAGTTTCCTCCTTTACATGTAAGTATATTATTTATGGCATAATGAAGTGTGATTACTGTCTAAACACTTTCCTATATTGAATACTAATCTGCAGAGAATGAGTGGCAGCCAGGAAAAGCAATGCTGGTGGGAAAAGGCGCTCTATTCTCCCCTTTTTCCTGCATCCCAGTGTGAAGGTAAGCACCTCTGCCTGTTAGAACTAACTTGCTGATGCACCCGTGTTAGAATGAAATGCTCCTTGTTATGGACTGGAATTGCTGTAGATGAATTGGATTTACTGTCTGTATTTAAAAAACCCACACCAGGATGCTTCCACAAAAAACTCCCTAATCTGAGAGAGAACTGAGATGCTTCAGTTGCACTTGTAGTAGACCTCTAGCATGACTCTAAAATGGTTTTTTAAAAAAGTGGTTTTAAAATAGTCTTAACATTTATGGAAATTTACTTAGTTCCAAAGCCTGCAATTAAGTAAACAGAAAATCTCTGATTCTGAAAACACTTTATTACATTTTTCAATGTTTCATCCTGAAAAATACTTATTAGATAGGTAATTCTATATGAATGTGAAAACATGGTGATTACCTTTTATGGGTGTGCATAAATAACATGCCAGTTACTCAGTGAATGTGTGGAATCTCTCTGAGACTGGGAAGGAGAGGGGTTTGTCACTTGGCCACTCCTTTCACACTTGCAGTCTGGGAATTTTTCTGTCCTGCACAGAGAGCAAGTCCAGTCTTAGTAGTCAGGCTGCTCGTGACCGACCACAAGCAGGTGTGCTTCCAGCACTCCCAGGAATCTGTAGCATCTGACAACTGACTCAAGCCCAGGTTTTCAGTGGACTGGCAAGAATCCAGGCAGGTTTTTTTGCCTGCATACCAATTCACCTTTTCTGGGGAGAAGGCAATAAGCTAAATAAGAACATTCTGTATCCTGAGTTGACAGGATCTCTGGTGCTTTCTGTTGGTTTCTCTGGCTCAGGGTGAGAAAGTTTTGATCAGAGACCTGCTTCCTTAATAATCTGAAAGTAGATTAGCCAGTTACTATTTTTGAAGTGCACCTTTAAGTGCAACCAACTAAACTGGGTTCTTGGTTCCAAACCAGCCTTACTTTGGTGTTTAGGACAGTTTGGGTGACTTTTAAGAACATCTTAACTTTTACTTCGCTTCCAACTATAGAAATGTGCACAGTGCAAAAGCAGATTGGCGCTCAGAACCTGCCATGTCAGAGAAAGCCGTCAGTCTTCCTTCCCAAAGCGGGGCTATTGGGTGTCCCTCGGCCCAGGCGCGGGGCCGTGCCCGGTGCCGGTGCCCGGTGCTGTCCCCTGGCGGCGGGCGCGCGTCACTGCGGCAGCGCTTCCCCGGCGCCCAGGAGCTGCTGATGCAGAGCCGGGGTGTCTGTCAGGGACAACAGAGCCAGGGTTTGCTTTCTGGGACTTTATCCTCAGAGGTGATGTTACTCTTCCACAAACCTTTTTCTGTATCCAGTTTTCAGTATGGGTGCTTTTTATATATGGGTGTTATTGCATGTGATCCATATGTATCTATCTCCATGATAGATGTTGGTATTATATATGTAAGTTTACTCTGGTAAGTAGAAATCACAGCCATTCGCATCAACTGGGGCTTTTGAGTTTCAGTGAGGATCAGGCTGCTGTTTCAGTCTATACTGTATGGGTATAGAAATAGGAGTGATGTGGAACACAGTGCAGTATCAGAATTGAAAAATGTGCTGAACCATTTATCATGAAAAAGTAATTCTTGCTCTTTGCACGTTAGTATTTTAGGTGTTTTCATTACCTAATTAGCGTTTTCTTTCACTATTTGGTTATCCAGGTAGGATTTGATTAAGCTTCTGTGAGGTATTATGCTTATTTCTTTAAGAGTGTCAGACCATAAAATCCCCCACAAGCACAGAGTTTACATGGCATAGTGTGTGAATTCCAAGAATACTTCTCTGGATGCGTTAATTTATGGTAAATGTAAATAACAGTGTTCCTCAATTCTGTTTTTTCTTCCTTTGCCTCTGAAACACCCCCACAAACACAATGTAAGAGTGCTATACAAATGCCAAGGGAGAGAATGGTGTAGGAGAACTTGCAGATGTAAAGGAAGTATCCAATGATGATGAACATCTTTTAGATTTTAATATGGTAAGTTTGTCAATGGTTTTGGGGAGGAAGTTTTTTACTTATTTTATAAGGGTGGGCTACTGCATCTTTCCTTTCATCACAGTTCTCAGTCTACCCTCAAATGAAATTCCTGCAAAAACTTGCAAAAGCTTCTCTTCTCTTACTTTGTTTTTTAACCTCCTCTGCATCTCGAGCATCGTTCTGAAAGTTCCTCAAGGTGTTGTACTTTGGGGAGCACAACGCTTTGTACAAACAGCTGTACTTCTAGTAGATAAGCAAAGCCAGTTTCCTTTGGGAACGCTTGGCATTTGCTTGTCATGAGTGTTAAACATGAGTCTTCTTTTCCTTCAACTTCTAATTTCAGTAAGTGTAGAGTGAGCTGAAGTGCACTATGAGGGCAGAAAGGACCAGTAACTAAAGGCATAAAGATAATATATGCTGAATATTGTCCTTATTACAAGCAAAAAAACCCTGATTTTTTTTCTCTAGGGAAAAAATTCCATGTACACATGTATTTACTGATACACCTTTAAACTTCATAGTGATGATAGCACTTAGTTTAACATTGTGGCATGCTTGCTATAGCTTTACTCATCCAGATGAAAATATATTTAAAATACATTTGCTTGAAGTTTAGTCAGATATGTGCTGTGTTTTCTTACTATTTAATACTTACTACCAAGTTTTGGAGATAACTTTCACAGTAATTTTTCTAACAGGAACTGTGATAAAGATACATCCTGAGTTCACTTTTGATTCTCTTGCTGTTTTGTGCAAATCCTAAAATTAAGGAATAGGAAAAAATTATAAAAGCCCCACCCTTTTTCCCTGCTGTTCTGCAGTCCTTTCTACATAGTGGACTAAGTCAGGAAAGACAAGGACTTGCCCTGTAATCATGGCATCTCTCTTGGACAACTAGAAAACCATATAACCTCCTAGCCCAGAGAAAAGCAAGCGTGTTCTTTATTGTTCCCCATCAACACTGTCAGTTTAAATCCTTAGGTTTCTTCTGTTTATGAAGCAAGATGTGCAGATGATATAAATGCTGAGGCAAAACCAAATGGCTTCAGGAAGAAGATCTACTCCAGTGATAGCTCCAGCTCTGAAGACACAGCTTCAGAAGGTGGAAGCGAATGGGCTGATCCGTGTGAGGAGGAGCTTTTTTCTCGAACTCAACTGTAAAAACTGCAGAGTAGAACAGATGATTGAAAAGTAACATGAGATGGAAAACTATCCTTCTTGAGGGTCTGTAGCTCTAAAACAACAACTTGAGTTTCCTCTTCAGTTAATGGATTCAGATGTGTATTTATCTTTCTCTTCTTGCTTATTTTATAGTTGAGGACACAGCTGTCCTGTTGAAGATTATTTTCCCTCAAAAATACTGTTAAATTCTTGGCTATTTGAACTAGACTAGATTGTGTTGTCAAATCAAGAATGGATGTGCATGTGCTTGTCTTAGGAGTACCACTGCTTTTTTGCATCTTAATTGCAGTTATTTTCATTCGTAACTGTAGCCCTACCACTATTACGATCTTCTTAGCATCGCAGTGTCTACAACTACTTCTGCTATTCAGAGACTTCAGCTTTCTGCACATTAGGCTTTGTTCTTTAAGAACTGGGAGATAAATACTTAACACTGTAATCTATCAGTGCCTTTCTGAATGCAGGAGAAAAGCATGAATGACTTGTCCAGTCTTCATTCAGTAAATCTCATAACTTTGAAGTAGGAACAACAGGGTTGTGCTTTAGAGACTTACAGAAACTGTGTTTTCTATCCTATGATTCCCCCCTCCCGCAAACCAACACTGAGGATACCATGGTTTGTATTTTTGCTAACTGGAGAAGCCAAGGATTTTTTGTAGGTATGGAGGCAATGTGGGGTTTTTTTTCCTTTTTTTCTTTTTTTGTCCTTTTTAGCAACTTGCCAATGTGGGGCAGAAGTTCAAAAAGTAACACCAAAAATAATAAACCACTGGGGTGATGTGTGGATTGTTGTGAATTTTGTTAATGAGTAATGAGAATGTTGTCTTGTTGCAGATGAAGGCATTCATGTAACCTGCAAAAGCATCCTGTAACTGAAATTGAGCCTGAATGACTGAAACTCTCTAAAATGCTCAGAGTGTTCAATGTTTTAAATGCAAAGGGTCAGTGCTTCACTTGAAAGAAATCCTGTGGCTGCTGCAGTTAGCTGCTGTTGTGGCTGTAATTTAGTAAATCTTGTAGTTCATTTTGTGTTTCTGAGAGAATGTGTGGGGCAAGTTATGTGTGTGGTGGGTGGGGGTAGGGAAGGTGATGATTACAACATACATGTGTGATTGCAGTAGTGATTGTTGCTTTATGTGACTTGCTTTTAAATTTTATTTTGTTAACTTAGAAAGTCAATACGTTGTCAAGTTGCATCTGTACAAGACTATCAACTCCTTGTGCTTTTAACACATTATGCAAAATGTATAAGCCAGGAGGAGCAATATTTGCAAAACTAAACATCCTAAGTTTTTACCAACTCCTAGTTTAAAAAATGACAACAACTAACTAGTCTACACGATTGCAGCATGTCTATAACACCAGGAAGTGCAGAAAGTCCAATACTGACTTGAAAAGCTTCACCATTATTTTTGACAGGCAATAAACCTCACAAGAAACGTAGCTGTTTGAAATGTGAGCTGAACTGCCTTTGAAATATGTTCTGCGCTAGAAATGCTTTCTGAGTAACTGGGTTTTGTTGCCTTTATTCAATTGACAGTGTAAGAATTTAAATACGTGGTTGGGAAACCATGCCAGTCTTTGTGCGATGCTTTTGGTGAGATACTTACTAAAACTGGCTTGGTTGCCCTTACCCAAGGACTTTCTTTTGGTCCTCCTCTTAGACTATGTTTTAGGGTTTGTATTCATACAACAAATCTTTTGACACTTTACAGTTTCTTTTCTTAATTTATTTGCAGACTTTGAATAGATTTTTATATATTTTACTTTCTTCTGGAGCTTCCTTGAGAGGTTGTTTAGCACCTGCACTGAAACTAGTTAACTGTAACATGAAAAGTAAAAAAGAACTTTACACACAAATTCTTCAAATCACTACAGTGAAGAAAGGAATAGAACTTCATTTGAGAACAGGAAATGACCAAATGGACATATTTCAAACACAAACTTCAGCTCAGTTATTCTGGCTAGAGCTGCTTCGTTGGTAAGAAAGGGCTCAAAAGTAACAAAGGTGTTGCTCATAGTTACATCGTGGCATGTAATGATTCCAGCACCTTTGGGGAAAATAAAATCCTATACTGAGCTTGGGCAATAACAAATTGTCTTTACTTGTTTTCATAGTTTAATGGCTAAAGCTCTAAGGCTTTCAGTGAGAGTTGAAGTGTGGTTTTAGTTTTTCTATATGGATAGAAACACACACCAACAACAAGAACAAGAGCATTAAAGGTTGGCATACGCTGAACCGCACTGTGGGATGAAGCGCATTGCATATCCATAGCACTGAAGTATCAGTTTTCCATTCCTGGGCTGAAATTTGTTTCTACTTTTTGCTTCAAGTGGTTGTATTGTTCTGATTTCACGTACACCAGAGTAACTGATTTTGTTTTCTTGTGGAGTTACTTAACACCGAATAAAAATATAAAAGGACAATTGGATGGTGTGTGTGTGTCTTCATTTTTTTTCTAATGTGTATAAGTTAGATACAACACACAGTTAAGCACTAAACATTTTGGAGAAGTAGCATGACAAATCTAGTTTGGGAGTCCTTTTCATTGCTGTAATTTTTTAAACTATTTTTAGGATGTAGGAAAATTAAATACATTGCATATGTTCTAAAAAAACCAAAAAAAGACAAAATTAGCTTTGTCCCCACTTTATTTCTGTAGAAGTTAATTTATAATGACAAATTCATGTTTAGAAAACATGAGACCTTTTCAAAAAAAAAATTAAACCCAAGCAAACCCAGACCCTCTCTCACGTAACAGTTACAGAACTTGTATGTAATATGGGATCTAATCCAGCAGACTTCTATTTCTGCTTTCAACTTGTGTTCAGCCATCAAGTAATCAGTATCTCACTTACAGAGAAACTGCATCTGTGACAACAAAGCGCACTTTCCTAACTCTATGGCCGCATCTCCTTTCATAGAAAGGGAAAAAAGTCCCAACAGCTCACATTCCACTTGGTGGAGCCTTGTGCTCTTTGGTGTTGTAAGTCTGCAGCCAAAGTGACCTGGGATTCTGTGCAGAATGATTCTGACTGCTGAATTAGAAGTCCAGTGAAAACAACACAGAAACACACACTTGGAAATAATGGAAGGGTTGCTCTGTAAGGTCCTTGGGTGAGTACTTTTGTTCAAACTTCATAGTTGAAACTTTTAAAGGCTTACATTATTTTCACTTATTTCTTAAATACAGCAGAAGGAGTATATTTTCATAGTGTTTATAGAAGATGCTTGATTAAAGAACTACATTTCATCAGCCAGGCTTTTCAATTCCTGTATCTGAATTAATATTAAATACACGTATCGTAAAGAATTAGCTTCCAGTGCAAAAAATGCTTCTGTCATGCAAAAACGACTGTATAGTCCTAGGCAGCAAGTGCATCTGTCAATGGGAGGACAGGCTGTAAATGCATGTCACACTGTGACTTCATGGGAGTGTCTGATGTGAAAATACATGGGAAGGTAGTGAACCTTCTGGAAAGCCAGGATTCTTTCACAGGAACTCATTCTTTCCCTGCCAGCACCAGCATAGTTAAGTATTATCCCCAATAAATTAGTCATTACCTTTCACATACAGCATCTCAGATAATTTTCCTTTATTACCTGTGAAACTAGTAGCAACAAGACTCCAGAGGTTTGGGACAAAGGAGACTTTACTGATAACATTTTAGCTTCCTACTGTAAGACTTCTGTTCCATTGTTCAAGTTCAAATACTACAAAAATGTAATATTACATGCAGGTGCTTATAAATTTTATGATCTACCTCTATGCTCCAATGGAGTGATAGTGGGATGAACAGGAAAAAACAGCTGACAGAGCTGGCAGTGGGTGAACATGTTGCTGAGAAAAAGCCACTGAGTGACAAAACACCGCCCTACTTCATCTGTGTGTAACAACTTCACCTATAAACAGCGAGGACAGAGGCTGAGCTGAGAGGCTGCCATGGACGCTGCCTTCTGCCTGACAGCCTTCCTGTAGGGCAAATTATTCTGGAAGGCTACAAAAGCCCTAAGTCTCTGTGTCCCTTGGTAAAAATGCAGGGTCCCTTCTATTAACAGCAATAACAGCCATTTAATAGTGCTACAACTGCTTGTCATATAAAGATTTCAGGAATTGTTAATGGTTAACTGCTCATCATTTCTGCACAGGCCTTATTTTACTTAGTACAAGCAGAGACACAGGAGAAGCAGCAACTCTCTTTGTCTCCAAATTCTTGAATTTCTTCTCAAACCACTCTAAGCAATCATGCCTGCTAGAAATACTTAAAAAGTATAGATGAGTACACTTTGAGATTCATCTCTGCTTTTCTGTTTGTAGCTATGGAAATGCTCAAGCAAAGAGCAGTACAGCACAGTAGCAGTACTGAAAGCAAATATATAAGCAGCGCCTAAAAAAAGGGTGCCATTTCCACCACTAGAGTTTTTTAGGAACATATTAGACAAATGTGTCAGAAATGATGTCATGACCCACACAAACTTGTGTAGTTTTTTCCTTTACTGATCCCCAACTTACTTGAAAAAAAGTACAACTTGTGTGGTGTTTATGCCCATTGTCTGAGGAGTGATTTGCCTCATTAACCTCTACCTGCTATAATGGGCCAGCCTGATCCCTTACAGATAGGGGACAGAAATTGGTGTTGAATTTTTCATTTTTGCAGTTACTGTATTCATGCAATAATGAATATTAAGAACATCCTTTATGTTTCCAATACCCTTTTAATAGGGGTTTTCCTTTTTCCTTTTTGTCTTACATTTCATAACTTCTAATTTTTGCATTGATATTTGGCTTCTAAATGTCCTAACTTTGCAATGGAGCTCTAGCCCTCAATCATTTGACTCTGGAACCCTCATCTATTTGACAACAAAGTCTTCAGGAAGTCTAAGTTGTTATTCATGGGTTTTAAATATTTTTCCACCATTTTTCCTTTAATTGTATTCAATGCAAAAGTGTTAAATTCTTTGAAGCACTGCAGATCCATGGCGACATAATAACGGGATCTGTTCCCTGCCCAAACTGAATGTTACTTAGTTTCATTCATCCTTCCTTGGTATAGACAACAATTGATTTTTAGTCCAGTACTTCTTTTTTTCTTTGTAGTGAGTTCCAGTAGAAAGTTGCCACGTTGGCAACTGCTACAGAATAAATCTGTTTGCTTTTGGAAATGTAATTTAAATTCTCTTGCTTAAGAGAATAAATCTGTTACAGAACTCCCAACTTTTCATTATGCAGCTGTGCATAATAACAACCGTGTTTCCTTCTCTGGCATGATTTAGTGATGAGTGAAGATCTGTAACAGAGGTACCATGGGTACTTAGGATTCTGCATTTCTGAGATACTATACAGGGAGCAATATTTTTAGTTGATATAGTTTTACTCCTTCACACCTTATTACTCATTTTGTCTTTCCTAAACAGCTTGTAGACAGCGATAGAAACAATCCTGTCACACATCCTGTTTCAGTAATATCAGTTCAAACATGCTGGAAAATCTCACACACTCTTCCCCTGCCTTTCCTGCTCCTCATTTTCTTGCTATCTTGTGGAGGGTAACCATCTCAGTCTATTCTTACCCAGTGGTAACAGAAGGGTTAACAGTGATGGTAGCTATAGACCAAGCTTCCTCATCCTTTATCAGGTCTAAGTTCCTATAGGAAGAGGCAGCCTTTTGGGATAATCAAATGGCACGTTCTCCAGCTGTTCCTGATTCATCCCAAACCTATTAAAATGGCCTGCAGTACAGATACTCCACTGCTAGTAGGAATGCCC
The DNA here is from genome assembly GCA_013399195.1 of Dicrurus megarhynchus. Classification (NCBI taxonomy): domain Eukaryota; kingdom Metazoa; phylum Chordata; class Aves; order Passeriformes; family Dicruridae; genus Dicrurus; species Dicrurus megarhynchus. The sequence goes on from VXAD01007430.1 coordinate 1,458,623, forward strand.
ATGTGAATGGTGGCCATGCTGGAAATGGACTGCTATCAATACAGATAGGCAGAAATGGTTTTGTGTGAACGAAATTAATTTCTGATGAATCTGAAGTAGAAGAGCATAATACTCATTTCTCAAAAGCATCACCATTTGCTTCCAAGGTATTGGCATTTTTCACAGAACTATTACCCTTTTCATTGCTACGAGTCAGTAGAAACCTGAATTTAGTCCTTGTTCCCTTTTCTTGTGCCATATAACATGCACGAGTTACTTTCCTGTGCCTACAGGTAATTCTGTAAAGCAAGGAGGAAAAGGAGCAATGTCTCATCTCTGTGCTAACATTTGCTTTCAAGAGAGAACTTCTCTGACTTGTGGCATGATGGATGGTAACTCAGAGTATCCAGCAATGCCACACTTGGTACCCTTGCACTCTGCTTTGGGTGAGCTAAAACTGCCTTAAATCACAGTGATGGCAAGTGGAGGCAGGAGCTGTTGGTCAGCTCACATTCAGTGATGCACAACTGTTGTACCTTCACAATATGCAAATCTTTGGTTAACTAGAAAAAAAATACATTAAAATGTCCTCTAGCTTATGACAGAGAATTACTGACTTCCACGAGCTGCACAGCAGATTCAAATGAAACTCAGTTTGGCTGGTTCTGAAAGCTGCTTGTGATGTTGGCTTGTGATGAATGAAAACTCAATCTAGATGTTCTCATCTAGCTCTTAAAAAAATAAATTTGAAGTTGTATCAATTACAAAATTGCTGAAGCTTCAAAACAGAACTGAAAGCCTAAGCAGAGAATGTTTTCTCACATCTACAGGCATAAGAAGTATGACAGAAACTGGTGACTGGTATTTGGTGTACTTTTATCATATATAGTACATTTTTGAGAAATCACTGAGACAGAACAGAGCACAAACTCTTCATGCTTTCTTGCAGAATAACCATAAAACTGGCATATCAAACTCTGCTGGCAGGAGTATGAGTCTGTATGACAGCACTTTTGAACTGAATGTTTTAAAAAAATAAATTCTCTAGCACCAGTCTATTATTAGACATGTAGAAGCTTTTGCCCACTAGGTGAACATCAGCTGCCAGTTTGAGGCTGCTCTATGCAGTGTTTCATTTCTACGCAACAGCTGCAGGCAAGACACTCTTAAACAAAACAAGATTTTATGCCAAGAATTTTTATAAAATTAAGTGTTCTACAGGTTTACTTGACTCTGAATCAGTGGCAGAAGACTGATAATAACCATGCTGATTAAGTGCAGCAACTAACTTCTTATCATGCTCCTGAGGATTTATTTACAACCCATGTGTTTAAACAGGAAGATTTCTGTGTAACCTCCTGTGTGAACTTTAAATTTTGCACAGCTGCTGCAAAAGAAAGGTCTAAAGGTCCCCTTTGCACTGAGTTATGCTTTTATACTTCCTGTACCTGGCAGTACCTGTTCTGTTTCCTTTTGGTAATTAGCACATGCCACACTTCAGAGCTAGTGGGGTGATACTGTATTTAGTCACAATGTGAGCCCTCCAGCTTTTCCACATACAGAGGAGTAATAATACACAACATTTGCAGACAGAAACTACCTTATCTGGGATGGAGGGGGCATGAACAGAACTGATGCTAACTGCTAATGCAAAACACCATTTGGTAATAGCTCATGACAACCGGAAATGCTACTTCCCCTCTCCGGTGAGTTATACAGCCATTTGTGTTAAATAGAGAGGTTTTTTTTATATTGACTAGGCTGTAATTTTCTGTGACTTTCTGTATGCTGAGATACTGCTGAAAGATTTTCTGCAGCAGGTTTTTCTAATAGTTTCTTCGGCCTAAATTATATTATGAAGCTGGGAGTATCATTATTTCCTGTGCAGGCACTCTGCAGACTTAAGAGAATTCTTGACTCTGTTTCCATTCTGTTACTTACCCTAGGAACCAAACAACTGACCCAGGTACAATGACACACCATGATAACAGTACTCTCTTCTGGTTGCTCCAACAAAAGAATTGATTCCCACTCTCAAAAACAGAAGAAAAAATAACAATACTGAAAAAGGAATTAGTGACAGTATATGATCCAAAAATCTTTTGCATATGAACAAGTTTATAGTGCCTCAAAATTGGTTTGCTTTTATTTAATTTATTTACATTTCATATGGAAGCTATCTTACAGAGATAGCAGTGATTTTCAAAAGAAGATATGGATAAATTAGTGCAAATCTTATATCATTTTATGTTGATACCCATCTTAGATATACAGGAGACTAAGGACTCATCCGGTCACAGAAGCAAACTATCTGCAGAGGTATAATTTTTGACTGATGGTAGATTTTCAGAGCAGTTTCATAATGACCTAATTCTTATCTTTATAGTAGGGAACTGGTGTCAACAGGGTCATGGTGGCAAGTACTTCTGTACAGGTTTACCTCAGCCTCTCACAATTCATTCACGGGTAACCTGCCCATATGAAAGCTTGAATAATCATGGGTTTGCACTGCTTGATATCGAACTAGTTACACCAACACAAGTTCAGATATTTCTGTATTTGCTACCCTCACACTTCCAGCTTCAGTGTAGACATGAGAGGTGCGAGGTGACGAGAGTACTTACATCCTCGGTTCAGATGGGGGACAGCTTTATCTCACCATCGTTCTAGAAACATGATCACCGAGTCTAGGTGCGAAACATATGACCTTTGCAGAAAAAAAAAAGCAGTGCCGACGAGTTTCACAGATGATAAGGAAACATGACAGATCTGCCCCTGTCAGGTGCTGACTGCTCGGAATTTCAGTGGGGCTAGAGCAGTCCATGTGAACGGCAAAAGGGTGCACTTTGAGCCGGAAGGTGAAGAGAATGGAAAGACAAACATACAAAAATCTCAATTACCACCACAGACCCTCCACTTTCGGCATTACAGAGCGTAATGCCGAAGTTCCACAGCGCTAAGGCACTTGATGCCTCCACAACTTCCGCAGCCCGCATTTGTAAACCCACTGAATTTTGTTTTCCTCCTAAACGCGGGCGGCAACGGGAGTACAGCCCNTAACGCGGGACGGGCTGCAGCGCCCAGCAGCCAAAGAGCGGCTCCCGCCGGCGCGGAGCTCCTCGGAATGAGCGCCCTCAGCCACAGCCCCGCTTCCCTCCGTTCCAGGGACTCCTCGGAACCAGCAGTCCCAGCCAGAGCCCCACTCCCGGGGCGCCTCTGATGCGGGGCCACGCAGGCACCGTGCCCACCGCTTCCCGGGCACCGAGGCGATCCAAAATGGCGCCCAGCGGCCGCCCCTCGCCCCCCTCCGCGCAGGCGTTCCCTCTCCCGGCGGGCGGTGCTTTCCCCGCCGCGCCGGGCAGGGGCAGCGACGCGGGAGGAGCCTGAGCCGTGGGGGCTGGAGCATCGCCGGCGGAGCCCGGCACCTGTCCCGCAGCCAGGTGTACGCCGCCGGCGCCATGGGAGGCCCCGCGCCGCGCCGAGGGGGCGCCGGGCGAGGGGTGGCCGCTCCACCTCAGCCGCGCTGAACCTGGCGCTGCTCCGCGGGGACCGGAGAGCAGCGACATGGACCGCTCGCCGCAGCCGCCGGCCGCCTCCTAGTCCCGCAGCAGCGGCTGTGGGGTGGGTCGGGCATGGCCCAGCGTGACGAGAGCGACGGAGGGCAGCGGTACCCCGGTGAGGTGTCCGGGCTCCTCGGGGCTCTTCCTCTCTTCCTGCTCGGGCGGCGGCGCAGCCCTGCCGGGGCTGGGGGTGTTGGTGGTACCCGTTGGTGTAAGGGGCAGAGCCCGGGGGCGAGCCGCGTGGGCGGGAGCAGCCTCAGCACCGAGGGGCTCGCCGGGGCCGCGCTGGCTGCGGCTGCTGGCCACCTTAAAAAGTTAAGAGGAGCAGGTGGGCTGAGCCATCGGGGTGTTCACCGAGTGGGTTAAAGACGGCAGAGAAGAGTGAGCGCTGCTTCCTCAAGGCTTTGGTCTTTTTCTTTTTTTTTTTTTTTTTTTGTTTCAGTTTCTTTGGCTTGTTTTGTAAGCGAAGGCCGCCAGCTCGGAAACCTTCGCAGTGCGAGTCGGGCTCAGCCCGTGAGAAGGAAGAAACTTTCATCTCGCTGCCTTTCTTCTAGCCGCAGTCTCCCAGGCAATTCCCAAAGACCAAACAAAACTACATCTCACAATAGCTGAAGTTCTCCTGACGCTGCTGCTAATTTAATGGGGTTCACAGAGTTTTCAGTAATAATGGTGTAGGGAGGGGAAAAGCCCTGTAAACCGCTTCTGGAGCAGAGGCTTTAGCAGAGCACTGTAATTTGTTTGTATTGCCTGCCTGACGGAGCAAAAACGGAGGAAAAGCGGTGAATGGCTTACTTATGATTGCTCTCCGAGCACTCCACTCAGAAGCCAGATTTGTAAAGCTCTAAAGGGTCTTTCTTAAAGGTCACCAGCTGAGAGTTAGACAACAATCATCTTAATTAAAAAAAAATTCCCCACTAGAGTCTTTTCTTTTTGCCGGTAAAGTTTCAGCTTTATTTACATAGGTAGCCTTAATTGCTCTATCTCATGTTTTGTTTAAAGGCAGACTTTTTGTAGCTTCAGGAGTTCTTCACTGTTGGCAATGCTGTGGCTGTTAGAACGTGCACATAAACAAACTGAACCAAGAACTCTTTAATAAACAAAACTGAGTTTGATGCTCTTGTGCACCAAGGTCACCCAAAGCTGCACTTGATAACAGCAATGTATTTCTTGGTACATGCAACAAAAATGTTAAATGCATGGAGAATATAAACCATTAATTAAAAAAAAAATTCCTTTAGGAAGAAAAAAAAAGTTGCAACTTTGTAATTTAAGAAATTCCTTGTTCTTAAAGACTTAAGAAAAAAGGTAAGTGTTGAAGAGATAAGGTGTGTGATATAAATTGTGATGTTAACTGTTTGAGAAGTGAGCAGTTTATGTAATCATTCCTCTTCTCATTCCTGTGAGGCAAGAAAATTTTTGCAAATTGTTACTCTTTTGTAAATCTTACTCTTGTTGCTTGCCTAAGTTGTATCATAACTCATAGCAAACTTGGAATAATGGACCTTGAGTTGGCATCTTTCTGGTTTTGTTTTACTCTAATGGTTTGGCATTGCTGTTATCTTTCTTTAACTTTTATATCAAAATGGTTAAAAAGCCATTTTATTGTAAATATTAGAAATTATAATCAAATATTACTTGTTCCCTCTGTGTGGCTGAGTGATATACAAAGCCAAAATCTGTTTTTAAAGACTCTGGTTATTGTCAGAACATGCCTTCTTACATGCTGTGATCAGAATTTGGGGAATGTGAGGCCCTATGGACAACCCTACTGAGACAGATTAAAACTCCACCTGTCAGAGAAAAAATTACCCAGGAGAGGGTCTGAAAGCAGAACTAATGTATGTTGATGTTTTCATGAAGTTCTGACACTTGCGGTTTAGAGACTTTCTGAGTTTCTTTTTGTTTAGGAATCATCAAGCTTGGATTTTTATTCCCAAGCCTACATGTAAATGTCTGGCATCCACAGTGTTCTGTGACAAGGAGTTGCTCAGTTTAGCTGCCCTAATAGTTGTGTCGTAATGTTAATTTTGAACCTGGCTACAAAACTGTCTTTATCCTTAGCACTTAAGTTGGAAGTGTTAATGAGTAAATAATATCTACCTGCTCTCTCATTGCCACTTATGACCTTGGCTGTATTTTCCTAACTCCCTTCCTCTTGTTATCTCTTGTGGAATGCTCACTCTTATGAGATCATGGTCTCTATAAGACATATCTATTAAGACTTTACAAATATCGATTTTATTTAGATCATAATATATTTAAATAAACAATGGAGATTATTAATGTTGTGCAGACAAAATTGCATACTATTTCTCAATAGTTTATTATACTCAGATGATAATGTTTCAACATTGTTATGTTAATAAATGCTGTATGGAAAGAAGCTAGCATTGGAGCACGTGACAGAATATTTGACATCAATTGTCAGATTTTGCACTTACCAGTGAGGCAGCTAAAACAGAGTATAAATATCACTTCATCCTTAAAAACAATCCTACAACAACCTAATGCAAAATGAATCGAGGAGTTCTCATGTGTATCCTTGACAGCTGATTGCATCTCAGGTTTTTGTTTAAAGCCCTTGATGGGTGCACTTCAAAGCCTCCCACAGTTTCGCTGAACTGTGTAAAACCTTTGTAGCTTGCTGTTGCGTAATTTGCTCCAGCAAGCTGTAGTGTTGTATACTTCCGCATTTGCTGGTTGCCCGTTTAAAGGATCTCTTCCTGTTTAATTTATAGCTTGAAAAAATACAAGCCAAGTTAAAATAGCTTCAGAACCCAGTGTGGAATTTTATTTTCACCTTTTTTTTAAACTCTTTTGTTTACAGTATTTGGCCTCTTGAGCTGCTGTGGTTACTGCCTCTGCCAAGGTCACTTGAATGCTTACCTTTCGTAAGCTTGGTCGAGAAGAGCAGTGCGATTAAACTAAGAACTGGCTGCTACTTGGAAAAATCATTGAGCAGAAGTGAAGGCAGTCATGGGAGGAATTCATTACAGGAACATGCTTGTACTGTTTACCCAAACATCATCAAAGCTGTTTCTGACAGATTACATTTCTGTGTTTTGTTTTCTGGACTGCACTTTCTTGATGCACTTATAAGTTGGAATTCTTTTAAGTCAAACACCTTGGTTATACTGTTCTGAAGTGTGTATGTATATATGCTTTAGAGTAACATTGGGGCTGGGTGAGCTGTGTATTTGAAGAGCAATGTAATGGATATGAAGGGATAAAGGGAGAAGTAAACAGTCAGACTTACATCAGAAAAACAAGTGAATTCAAGCAAGAAGGTCTGAGAATAGGAGGTCCCAGTATATACAACAGTAATTATGTCTAATGCTCTGTGTTGTGTCTTACTTGTGTACTTCAACTATCATTGTTGACTTCTTGAGTATAGTTTGTTGTCTGCATTCAAGGATTGCTATTTATGGTTGTTTGTTTTTTTTGCTGGCCCTCGCAATTTTAATTTAGTGAATAGAGAATTCATAATGTACACGGTTGGTGTGCCAGCTATTTCAAGACATCTCTTTAATTGCAGGGGATGTAAACTTTTCAAACCATGGTAATATGAAAAAAAAAAGTTGCTATAGCAACTCTTTAAGAAAAGTGTACATCTTCACAAGCTTTTTAGTCAAAGCAATACACTTGAAACCTTGCTTATGCAGAAGATTAGGCAATTGGCACATTGATTGATTTGGATGGGTAGCATATAGTTGGCTGTTAAAAAGTTCTGAAGAAGTCTAAAAGATGAAATATCCAGGGTTGTTTCTCCTTCACTTTTTGTCTGTGTGTAGGAGTGGATTGAACTGGAGTGTCATATCTGCTAGTGAATACCATTCGGGTAGTAAGTTAAAGATTTAGTATAGCATACAAAGTACAGTTGGATTCCTGAACTTTCCACATGACTGAAAACTTGTGGAAAATAAACTTCTGTTTGGACCAGTGATACATGTTTGAAATGAGTTTTTTCTCATTCACTGCCTGTTGGTATCACAATGCCAAAGTGTATTGATGTCCTCAGATCTAAGAACGTACTGTATGTCAAACCCTGGTGTTTAGCAGGGCTTAGGTGACATTAACCAAGGGTTTAGAACTGCTGTGAGATAGCAGTTTTCACTGATGTTTGAAATTGAGAAGTCTGGGGTTTCTTTTGGGGTATGTCTGTATTTGTTTTTTTAAAATAGAATGTGGGGATGACCTTCTAGAGAGCAACTGGCACCTTTAATTAAGTGCTACACTTGGGAGAGAATGGGAGACCAGAAGCAGGAGACCAGTCTTCAGGAACTGGAGAAAAATCTGTCTAGAAAGCAGTCTGTTTGCAAGATGGATGGAGTGTTCTTCACTCATTCACACTTATCCCAGAGTGTTTCAAAGAGAAGAAATTGAAGCAATATGTTCATATTTGTTCTGCCAACTGCTGCAGAGTAGTTGCATTGCAAACTTCAGAAGAGCTGTAGACAATTTAACTACTCATATGGAAAGAGAAGATCTGTGTAATGTCATCTTAATAATCATGTAGTGTTTAAAGGGTCAGTAGCAGTTCTGGAAGCCAGGGCAGTATTCCTGATGGTGTTTCAGGTGTATGAAAGTTGCCAACGAGTTTGGTGCATCCAACCTGTAGCTCCTATTTGACAGCCCTTGCTTTGCAGGCCATTCAAATTCTGACTGGAAGTGGGGCACTGGGTGGATTAACTGACCTGCTGGCAGCCCCTGGGAGACAGCATGGATGGATATTGTAAAGATGAAGGATCACAGTCCCTGAGTGCAGTAAATACAATGTATTTGCAAATGTCATTGTTACTGTATATGCACTGATGAAGTGCATCATGTGTATTGCCAAAACATTGACTATATGGATAACTTTATAGCTGTTCAGATTTTGCATCTCTTGCTTAATGCAACAATGATACATTATTGCATTCTCTTTTGTGACAAATTTGTTATCAGTTTTATGGTTTCCAAGAATGCTGAGAAATTCTGTTTAAATGAGCACTTCCAAATCTGGTCTAAGTGTATGGAAACAAGTTTTGTAGCCCTCTGACATCAGCAAATATGAATTTATGGCTGTATAAAAATACATTTCATATATTTGTCTCAATATTGACAGGGAACATTAAAATACTGCAGGCTTTATAGTATGTAATTTCGCTCTAAGGAGATGTGTAAGAAGCAAACATGGGCACGCAAACTGCTTATGAAAAGCTTTTCATGCTTGACATTTTCTAGAAGCCTAATATGAGTTGCCATTGTCCTGGTTGTTCAAGCTGGGGGAAGGGATAGTAATCATGTGCAAGAGAAGACAAATAATTTTTAATTAAAAGCCTAAATTAGGACAGGACTGAGTGTATTAAAAAAACAAACCAAGAAACAACCATGAAAAAAAAACCAACCCTACCAAACAAAACACAACCTTCCAGCAAACTCATAATCTTTTCTTTCTTTTTAACCAGTTACCAGCTGGGCCAAGACAACTGATGCAAATTTATCCAACTCTTTAAACTCTTTAAATGGTTTGACCTTCGTGGGAATTCTGGATTCAAGAGTGGGCAGCAGTATCCAGGGCCTTCAAAACTTGAGCTCTGGGACCCCGAGAGATCTCTCATCGCCTGAGTATGGACCTGGCCAGCTGTCAAGTGCTTTAGAAGATTGTCATAGCCTTAAATCAGTGGATTCTGGTATTCCAACTCTAGAAATAGGAAATCCAGAGCCTGTTCACTGCAGTGTGTTGAATGTGAATAGAAAGCAATTAGAACCTGAACTTGTGCCTGACAGGGCTTTTCAGAGCGCTTGCACACTGCCACCATATGTGCCTCCACATCCGCTGGTTGCTGAGCATGACCGCGCTGTGCGAAAATCCTCGACTTTCCCAAGAACTGGGTATGACACCGTCAAACTTTATAGTCCAACCTCAAAAACTCTAAATCGAAGTGATGATATCTCTGTTTGTAGTGTGTCTAGTCTTAGCACAGAACTGTCAACAACTTTATCAGTTAGCAATGAAGACATTTTGGACTTTGTGGTCACAAGCAGTTCAAGTGCAATTGTGGATCTTGAGACTGACGAGGCGCACTTTTCAGATGTTACCTTGAATTCCACTAAAGAGAGCAATGACCAGAGCCAGCAGCAGTATTGTCACGAGACAGATGTGGACGGTAAACGGAAAATACTGGGACCTTTTACAAACTTCTTTTCCAGGTAATGTTTCCATAAAATAAATTTTAACAGATTATGTAAGATCTTAGGAGAAAGGTCTTGTTTGATATTGTACTTTGAAAGATGTAATAGCTTGCTATTTTAATGTAGATTGGTATTAATATATTTTTTCTGTTATGAGTAAATAGGTAAATATTGCTGGGGACTAGGCTCTGCATCCTACTCTATATTATGTTTATGGTGTATAGAAGCATCTTAAATCTTGGAAGATTCCTTCTACATTGCAGTAAAAGGATTTCTGAACAAGGTCTTTTTTCTTCTGAAGAGTGGCTTCTCCAGTGATATCTTTTGTGATTTTGGCCAAGGTCCCTAATCTTGTGTCACATAAACAGATGAATATAGTTAGGATCCATACCTGTATTAAAGAGCTTTGACAGCTGCGGATTCATAAATAGTTTAGTAGTCATGGAATATTTTATTGATCATTCTAAGGCTATGAAGCTTAAAATACAAATACTTTACAAACATTTGGTGTGACTACTCTTATGTTTCCAAATCTCAGTTACTGGTTTTTTTAATAGCCTTTTCCTTAATTTTTGTATGGAATGAAAACATCTGACATTGTGTCACCCACTTGTTGAAATGATAGCATTGGCCAACCAAAGCAGTTTCTAAACGTGGCCCTTGTATGAACAATAAGGTTCTAAATGCAGATACCCCAGGGAAGTGGGGAATGAGAAAAAGGATTAATCTGCTTCTGGGGGCTTGACTTGTTTGCTGGTGGGTTCTCTTTTTTGAAGTTATGTAAGGCCTTCATAATGTCTCTTACTTTTAAGTTATGATATTTGAAGTGTGATATATTTTAGAGAAATTGTTCTAGAAAGAAATTTTAGACATCCAGCAGAGTTGGCTGTATATAACCTGTTTTGCACATGCCTTCAGCTAATCTATTTTTCCTCATGCAATTTTTTTTTGCATGAGACAAGTAGGCTAATAAAATCCATCAAGAATTGGCAAACATTATTTTTTGAAAGGCTACCTTATTTGCAAAGCTTAAGAGAATCAGTTTGTTTAGACCTACTAAACTGGCTGAAGCCTTTGTTGATTTTTATTCTTAGGTTAAAATACTGTGCAGCAGAGCTCCAGTCATCACTCATGTTTGAGGTGCTGATGCTTTTGTGGACCCTTGTCTGTTTGTTGCCATGGAACCAGACTTAATTCTGAAGCAGGAGGCTTCTCAGCACTTCAAAGCATGAACTTTTGTTACCCATTCTGGTAGCACAACTGCTAACTCAAACAAATGCTGTCCAGGGAGCACAGTGGAACAGGCACATTTAGACCCTGCTCAGGGATGTTTAACCGCCTCTCAACTTTTCTTATCCAGCAAAGCAAAGCCATCTGTCAAAATTCTGTTCCAGTGTAGTCTGTGGAGGTTTTACCAGTGTTGCAGAAACTGTAGTACTCACTAGACAGAGCTTTTTAACCTGAAGCTTTTCGGGTACATTGAATGCCAGGAAACAAAGGCTGTCATTATTGCCTTTTAAATGGAGAACAGATAATCTTGGTCACTGGGTGATGTCACTGTAAGAATATGAGGATTAAGTTCAAACTAGGTGATCGGCTTTGAGGTTCCAGGTGCTCAGTCTGTAACCTGACCTTGAATATCCTTCTCTTTGGCATCCACTTCCTGCTCTGTTTTGGAAACAAGAGCTGCCCACTTTTTGTCTGTACTTGCACACCACACCCCCATATTTTATGCATCTGTCTCATGTCATGAGACCTGGTGGTGAGTTTCACAGGTATTGAACAAGCAGGGAGCCTTGAAGATTGTTCTGTGCCACAGGGACTACTATCTATATTTATGCTGTCAGCATTGTTAAGGTTCAAACATGCTGTTGCTAGTTTTTGTCGGTATTTGTAATCTGCCATCCATGGGGTTGAAAACTCCCTATTCCTTGGAGTTCCTGTGGCTCCTTGGATTCCCAGGGCTTAAACCAGTACTGAAGTAAATGAACCTGGGCCTTGCAGTGTATTGTTTGAAAGTAGCTGCTTTCTAGAAGCCTTCCTACCCAGCTCATCCCGTGCTCTGTACTGGGGTTTGTGTGCAGTGTGAGGAGGAGGTGTTTTGATTAGTATTGTTAAAGACCAGCTTGCTGAGAGGGAGCTTCCTAAAGCAGTTTGTTACAAGTGCTGCAGTGGTGGGTATAAACAAAGTCCCAGCAAGGAGTGTGTTCTTAGCATTGCACTCTACTGCAAGGAGTTTCAGTTGAGATTCAGTCTTGCAGGTTAAGTGCATAAATTTCACTTTAGAGAACCAAGGGTGAATTGTTGCAGGAGAAAGTCAAACTGCCTTGGCTTTGGTCAGTGGCTGGCACACTTGTGTACAACATGGAAGAATGAGCCCTGAGTGCTTTGCACATAGCCTTCCAGCAGCCCAGTGGTCATGGTGTAAGGCTGCAGTGCAGGGACTCAGCCTTAATCTGCAGGTTTAGCTCTTTGTGGGCTTCTCTGGGTAATAGGATACAGGTTTGAGCCACTGAGAGCGAAGATGAGTCAGCTTAATTTTTTGCACAGGTTACTGATATTTGGTAAAAGGGAGAAACCTTGCTTCTTGAAATGGCACTTGTGCTTGTTTGGAACCCTATCTGGCCTCTGAGGATGTGTTAGTTTCTCTGATCTTATCAAGAGTAAATTTGGCCTTGACATGCCAGTTAAGATTTGTGGCTGCCTGTAGAGATAATACTGACAATAATTAGATGCCTCCAGTGCTTGGTCACAGGTGCTTAAGCTACTTACATATCAGTTAGGGGTAAATCTTCTGCAGTATCAAGAAAATGCTTAGAGAAGTACTTGCTTTAGAATATAAAGTTATTTTTTGGCACTCTGTACATTTATTTTTCCTTTTGAGACTATATGCATGTGTGCATGAGTACTGTGCACAAGGTTGCATGTTCTCTGTCAGTTCTGCGGTGTTACGAAGTGTTGGTTTGAGACTGCATTTATAAAAGAGTTGTAGAAGATATCAAAGAAAAGGGAACCCTGTTGGCTCATTTCCTTCAGTCCTAGCACCTTCAAGATCACTTGAGAATGGAGTGCTCCTGCCCTGCCTTCTTGAGCACTGTGGTGAAGACAGTTTCTCTGGCTCAGTTTGTTTCTTCAGCAGTTTGAGTATGCAAAAGGTCTGGTTGTTTCCTCAGGCTGTTGGGTGCATCTTTGGGTGTGGGCAGGAAGATCCAAAGTGAGAAAGAGGCTGCTTTCTTGCTTACGCACAGCTTTCCTCTTGAAAGAGCTTAAGGCACCCCAGGTACAGTGCTCTCATTAGGCTCCAGGCTGGTGTATGAAAATGGATTATTGCTTCTGAAAGCAGCTGTAATGCTGACTGTTGACAAAAAACCCTGTCATGTTGGTTGTTTTCAAGTGTCACTTATATCAGCTTTAAAAGCCCAGAGGTCTTTCACGTAAGCATGAGTTGGAAATAATTTCCTTCGTTTGAATATATGCAGGAACTTGGTTTCAAAACTAGTGTGAGCAAATAACTGGGTGGGAGACTAAAGCATAGGTGGCTCGTCTGCTCCTTTGCCTTTTTGACCCAGAGTAGTGTGGGTTAATGAGTTTTACCTTTGGACTTCACCTCTGCACGGTACTGCTGAAACTTTTAAAATGCATGGGTCTTAAACAGTTTTGCTGAATCAGAACTGTTGTGGTCTTACTGCAGAAGTTGCACTTTTCATTTATCATTTTCAATTATTATTTTGGAGACTGAGAATGAGGATTTTTAGGGTTACGTGGAGTGTGACCCTAAAGGGATTAGGACTATGTACAGTTAAATAATAAGCCATGCAGTTGTTTCATTTGAATGGATTACAAGCAGCTTAAATCTTTACTTAGTCCACTGCATGGATATTGTCTGTTTTCCCAGGAATCTGGATCTTCTTTCTTTTCAGGCTACTCCTAGAAGTTTCTGATCCAAGTGTTCTAAGTATTTGGATCTCAGGAAACCTCTCAGGAGCATAGGGCCTACACAAGAAATAAAGGGCTTTAAGAACAACATTACATTGTACTATTTGCAAAGAATCTCTGCATTTCTGGGAGAAAGCTTCTGGAGCAGGATTGGCATGCTATGCCATACATAGGTGTGTATGACCTGCTCCACCATGTACATAGAAGTCATATACATAGAAGCACATATGTAGTCCAGGCTGTGACTTTACTTGTAATCTGATAAGAAAAAGGTCTTTAATTTTAAAATAGTAGCTACTGGTTTCAGTGTTAAGTCTGAAATCACGTGACTTTAATATGTTTATATCACATATGTACATATGTGTTTTGAGATTACTGGTCACACATAATTTGTAGTTCTGAATTTAGGAATTAGGTCCATTGATGGAGTAGATCAGTCATCTGTGTTAATGAATAGGACCCTTTCATAATGCTGTTTGTTGCTTTTAATGAGAGGACAGTTTATTGTACTTCTCTAATTTTGGTGCTAAAAAGAAGGTAGAATGACAAGGAGCATTGTAGTGTTGATTTCCTGCTTTCATGTCTCTAAAAATGGGAATTCACTGACCACAGGAAGGAAGAAAAATTATGAAAATAATTGCAATTGACTGATCTGAGATATTAGATATGATGTTGTCTCCTCTTCCATGCAAGTTTCTGTTCAATGAAGCCCCTTATAGTATTGGCTGTTCAGGAGGAGACAGGCTGTTAACAGGACCAAAGTGTGTGGGAGGAGGAACAGAAAGAGCTGGATGCACTGAGGGGGCAGATATAAGTTCGTTGCTTCTAACCACAAATGAACAAAACCGAACTGAGCTGCAGGTGGAGTTGGCCAGAAGCTGATGGGAAGGACTCCAGAAACCAGGCCTCTGATTCAGGGAACCTGCATGGCCACCCAGCACAGACTGCTTCCCTTCCCTGCCTGGGGCTGGGCTCCCGAGTGCTGTAGTTGCCTGGCCCCACAGGATTCACTGCCCTGTCAGAGGGAAGAGTTTTGTCCTTCCCTTTTGTCACTTCCTCTCTTCCCTGCTACTTTATCTGTGTGCATTTCTAGCAAATTGTTGTCAATAACAGGCAGCTAAAAGGGCAGGGAAGAAAGGAGGGCAAACAAGCTCATGCTTTTGTGGTACGGGAAGCAGCACAGGCACTGAGGATCTGTTTAACAGAGGGTGCTGGCAGTATTTCGGCAGCCCGTGAGGCATTCAGGTGTACTCATCTGAAGGGTGCTTCAGTGTGCACAGTGTGATTTTGGATAGTTCATATTTGAAAGCCACTGTGTCTACTTGAACTGACAGACTAAAGATCCTCTCCCCACCTGCATTTACTACCACAACTCTGAAACAAAAGAAAAGCTGCAGAATTTTCTGAAATAAACATTCTCTCTCCAAGCAAGTCTTCCATAGGTGAAAAGTTGGAATTCTACAAAGATAACAGCCTTTGTTTTTCAAAAAGGTTGAAAATTGTATGATGCAGTATTCTGAATTCCTGTCTTCTTATTCAGAGTATGAAGTTTTGAACTTTGTCATGTGGCCTGTTCTCCACTAGGTGTTGAACTGAAACTGTCTAAATTAATTGCAATCCTTGTTTTCCCTTTATGTGTGGGATAATGTAACTCTTTACAATTACAATTCTTTTAGTTCTGCCTTAAACTTTTCACTAAATTTTGAGATGTGGCTCTTTAGAATAAAGGGAAGTTGCTTTTGTAGGTTAGAATCTTAGTTTTGCTGTTGAGTAACTAGAAACAGTTTTGCACATACAAGACTTTAAACAAAGAGGTTTGTTGAAGTTATTTGTTCCTTATGGAAGCTAAATGAAAATCTGCTCAGTGATACTTTGAGTTTTGGAGTTTTTTAGTAATGGTACAAAACTGTGCAGTGAGGACTTAATGTGGTCTAGTTATTACTTAAAAGCAGGTAAAATGTGTATGTTTCTTTTCCAGTGGCTGGTGGGAAGCATTACAGAAGTCTGATACTGGCTGGTGAATGTGATCTGTAGCATAGATGGGTGTTGTATGTTGTTTGCAGCATTGAGCTATAATGCTCCCTGCATCTTCCTTCCCCTGTTGAGTCACAAGTCCTGCCAGCAAACCTGCTCCACCATGGGCTCCTCATTCCAAGGGGCCACAGGTGCTGCCAGGAGCCTGCTCCTGTTCTCCCAAGGTCACAGTCTCCTTTAGGCACATCCACCTGCTCTGCTGTGGGGTCCTTTATGGGCTGCAAGTGGATCTCTGCTCCATCCTGGACCTCCATGGGCTGTAGGGGCACAGCTGCCTCACCATGGGCTGCTCCAGGGGAATCTCTGCTCGGGCACCTGGAGCACCTCCTGCCCCTCTTTCTGCACTGACCTTGGGGTCTGCAGGGCTGTTGCTCTCACACAGTCTCACTCCTCTCTTTTCACTGCTGCTGCTGTTATGCAGCAAGTTTTTTCCCTTCTTACCTGTTATTCCAGGGGAGCTACCACTGTCTCCATTGGACTCAGCCTTGGCCAGTGGCAGGTCCGTCCTGGAGCCAGCTGGCATTGGCTCTGTTGCACATGGGGGAAGGCTCTGACAGCTTCTCACAGCTGCGTCCCCCATAGCCCCCTTGCCATGCAAACCCAATACAGCACTGCACACACTTGCTTTTGAATAGAAAGAGTGAGAACTACAAATGTTTCTCAGAGATGTGTATGAGACTTAAGGAGCTAATTCAGATAATTGAAATTAAGGTCTGTTTTCATTCTGATTCATTGTCTATATGGAGCTTTAGTGAATGGGTGGGTTAGATGGTCTTTGTATCTTCATTTAATTTGCAAGAGCTTTCCTGATGTTTTCCTTTGTTAAAAGGAGCTGTAAGAAGTAGATGATGTGGGGAATGGAGAGTATCAGCACAATTACTGCTGTGTGATGCTCTATCTCTCTCTCCATCTGATCAAAGTATTGTTTAATGTTCAGCTGACTTCTTTTTTCCTGAAAAATGCAGTGAGCAAGGTGAAGTTAGATGGAATAAATATAGTTTTTGCTCCTTGATGTTTTTATTTATACTGTCTCCCTTCCTGTGTTACATAATCTGTGGAGAAGTTGGAGTCAATATTAACTTTGGTTTTAAACACATTTAAAAAGGCTCAAATAAGAGATGGTCTGTTGAAGAAGTTTTCATTCTCATGTAGAATTCTATTAACAGAAGTGATATATGGAAACCATGAATTTTCTAAATCCACTCCTTGTTTGTATTAAGCCTCTCTTTTTAGTCATTAAATGCCTCCAAAGTTCTCCAGCCATACCGTAAGAATAATAAAGAAAAAAACCGTACAGTAAATATTAAGGTCATTCACAACTTAGAGCTGACAGAATAAACACAAGAACTTGGCAACAGCTGGAGGTAGGACAAGGCATGTAATTGGTGCTTGGTCTCCCCTTTGTGAGCAGGAGCGTTCCGCGAGTATGGAATCAGAGCAGTTCAGGTCAGGAGGGATTTCTGGAGCGCTCTGTGTAGGCCTCTGCTTGCTGCAGGGCTGGCTTCAGCACTAGAGCATCCAAGCTTGGAGTTAACCTCTCTAGGCTGCTCAATTCAGGATTTATCTTCTACCACTGATTTTTTTTCCCTCCCCTTTTATCCATTTGAAACTTGCCTTGCAGCAGCTTGCTGCTTTGCCTCTTGGGTTTTATTCCTCATTGCATCTCTGAGGATGGTCATCCAGGCTAAATGAAAACACCTTTCTCAGCATCCCTGCTTGTATGTTGTAGGCCTCAGCACCCAGCCATCATAGTGGTCATCCATTGGACTTCCTCCAGTTCTTGATCTCTTTGTTGTAGTCCATGGGCCCCACGCTAGATACAGATATAGTCTTGTAGGTACCAGGCAGAGCTTTTATTCCCTTCTTCCTTTTGATGTTAATGCAAACAAATTCATATTTAATCTCAGTTGCTGCAAGGTCTTACATTTTACTCGGGTTCAGGTTTTTGCTTAGGATGACATTTCATGTATTCTGGTTTTTTATTTGTGTGGTAATAGTGCTTCAAATCAATGAAGAAGTCTACTTTCAGATTTTAGGAATGGAGTTTTCAATTATTCTGATAACATGAGGGGAACTGGGAATTTGGCCAGCTAGAAAAGGATCATTAATTATAGCTAGTTGGTGCTAACATACTAGTTTGAAGTTGGACCTGAGTGTTGATTTTGTATGACAGTCCTAACTTGCTGAAACTCCATTTCCTGAGAATTCTGCAGTATTTGCATGGTAGACCAGCACTGTGCATTATCCATGTGCAGAATAGTTCTTGGCTTCCTGCAAGCAGTCCTAACAGCTAAACTCGCAGGGTACTGCCCAATTTATCTTTGCACATCTCGGACACTTCAGTGCAGTCAGCACTGCTTTGTTCCCTTGTAAAATGAGGGGAACCTGTAAGAAAAGATAAATGCAGAATATTGTAAAATGCAGAATATTGTAATTTTGATAAATAGTTTATTAAACTCTATTCTTTTTTCCAGCAATATAGAGAAATTTCCAAGTTACCCTATTGCAAGCTATCAGGTATCCTGTAGTGCTAACTACACTGTATTGCTGTTTCTCTCTACTGTGGAAGTCTTTTTTTTTTCCAGACCTGCAGGTATCTGTTACCCTGTGAAGTGTTATTGTTCTTGATTCTTACTGAACATACTGGAATGTCAGTGGTTGGAAAACTTTGTTTATAAAATGTGGTAGGAATTTATAAAACATAATTCTGTGATTAGTTACCTCTTTCATAGGTAGGTAAACTTGCAGGCTGTCTGGCTCTATTTCTGTTGATTTGTTTATCCATAAACCAAGCATTGTTCTTCCTTTAGTCTGTCCTTTGGCAATCTCCCAGAGACAAAATTCTGCAAATCCTGCTTTTGTATGTAATTTTGGAATCTTACTCAAAGCATGACTTTGGACATGTTTATGAAGGTTCTTCACCGTTGCCAAAGTACTTGAACTTTTTTGATGGTGTTCTGTCTGTTGGTTGTTTTGTTGTATAGGTTGACTGAGAGGTGATTGGAGTTTGAGGGAAGGGAATGTAAGAACTGGCGGTCACTACATCTAGTGAATTATTTCTAGAAACCAGTGTTACTGGGTCATGGCTACCAATTGTTGGCTTTTAGCTTTGGAGAATGTAGAGTTAGGGCATTTCAGGAGACTTTGGTGGGTCTCCTGACAAGAATGCCTTCTCAAGTCCATCAGTTCTCCAGTCATCATGATTTACATGTCAGTCTTGTTCCTCCACTAATCAGGTAACAAAAATTCCTTTGATAGAATGTTGCTGGTTTTTCAGGATTTGTTTTCTCAGTCTCTGGAAATTGTTTAAGTGAGCAGGTTGGGAACATATAGCGGTGGGAATCTTTCTGCTGTTTATTGGTAAATTGCAAAAGTTATGGTTAGTACAGAATAGAAGGGGTCAGTGGAGGATGAGAAGAAAACAATGTTGTTGTACCTTTTGACTAAATTCCATAGTAGAATGTTTCCTAGATGGTGTTGATTGAATTAATACCACATAAAATCAGGTGGCTGGACACTTTTGATGACAATGCAGCAAATACTTAATAAAATTTATCTTAACATATTTTTTGCTTAATGGGTACCGTATGTTATTTAAAATGTCTTGTTTTAATGTAGTTTTCTGGATGCCTTGTGGAATAATGTCTGTGGAGACATTTCTTACAGTGCTTATGTGCTCAGTGTGGATTTACCTGGTTCTTATGATTAATATCTGCTTACTTATCTAAGGTCTATACATGTACTTAGCCTTGGATAGGCCAAGGGGCTCAAGACCTTGGTGCTCTCTCCTTGTGTAGTTCAGGGTTATCAGGGAAATTTCAGGGTCTTCATTCAGAAGCAGCTGAAATGAACTTTGACTATGTTTCTTTCTTGCTTCTTAAGAACACATGCAAGTCTGATACTCATTTGAAAAATTGTCTTTCAAGATAAAATTGTTCTACAAAACTGAACCTTTTGAACTTTCTCCACTGTCCTTATTTTTCATCTGTTCTGCTCATGACACTGGTAAGTCCCTCCTGTAGTTAATTTGCATGACTATTCCACTTGTTTTGTCTTCTGAAAATAATCTTAATTGAAAGACTAATTGAAATTTGGAGCATGCATCTTGAGAGCAGGAGATGTTGTGTGTATTTTTAAAACTTGTAACAAAAATTTACTTACATTTGTAAATTAGTATTGGTTAAATGCAGATGAGAAATTGCATCAGTTTGCATGAGCTGGGTCAGTTTCTAGACAATTTTCATACATGTTTCTGTATACCAACTGTCTTTTTAAGAGTAAGGAACCCATTTACTTGCAAATGTAATCTCTATGCTTGATCAGTGTTAGCCTACCACAGAGCAGCATATACCATCTCACTTTTCTATTGCTTGCAGTTATCATTCTGTGCTGCATGCCAGTAGTTCAAGTACTGTAGAACTTCATCTAAGGAGCCCTGGCAAAATAGTCACAGTTATACAGTTAAAATTCAGATTTTCTGAAGAATCCAAATGCTGTAATTGTAAAAGCTTCTTAATCCTAAGCTCCTCTACCCTTTGTTTCAGGAAGCTGGTGTATCTTGGGCATTCTGGTAAAAAAAAATACTTGGAAGTTGCCTGGAAGTCCAGGGATGCGTGTGTGGACCAACAGGTGTCAGTGGGTGTGTATGTGCCTGCCTTGCTCAGCTCCACCCTCTGACAGCTCCTGTGTGAGCCCATCCTTTTTTCCTGTTGTTTCAGTGACATGTGCCAGAGAAACAGTTCCTTGACTCTGGTGGTACCAAACTTGAGAGGTGTCTGAATGGGCTCAGTATTGAGGCTGCCTGGCTAGAGAAGACTTTGAGAGTTTTCAGGAAGGAGCTTTACAGTTGACTTCAAGACTTGGAGTAAATTGGCAACAGAAACCATGGCAGCACTGTCTCTGCTGCTTTAGTGGATAGGTTTGCATGCTGAATGGGGGGAAGTTGTGGTGGAAAGGGATGACCTCTTAAGAGGTGACTTCACGTAAGTGACTAACCTTGCTTGGGACAAAGCACAGCTGAAATGTGGAAAAATGAATGCTTGTGGAGCTGCTGCTCTCAACTCCTCACAGGGCAGTAACTGTTGGCAGTTGTGTTGCAGACCTCCTGTCTTTTTGGAAAGAGAATTGGACAGAACTAGATAAACTTTCTGCTTCAGTGGTGATGCCAGACTTTTTTAAAAAGCAAAGGTTTGAAAGTGCTCTAACAGATGCAATATGGATGGGTTTGACTTGATTACTTGTTATCAATGTGGTTCTAATATCATTAGAACCACAGTTTTAAAATTTGATTGAGGCTTCAGCCTGATCATGACAGCACACAAGGCTACATAAATAGTGGGAATATAATATATATATGTGCACTATGTATATATGGCAACTATTTTGTATGTTTGTTTTAGCAGTGCTTGGAGAACCAAAATGGAATTGTTTCTAAAGTTTTATTAAAAAATAAGGTTTTCCTGATACTGCTAAACTTGTCTCTTGGTATTAACTTCCTCTTTTCCCCACAGAAAAGTGCAGCTGGGCAGATCATTATAGAGTGGTGATGCAATATCTGTATGTTCAAGCAAAAGATAGTTCCATCTCTGTCCTGTACCACAGGATGTTCATTGTATGTAAAATTTAAATCTGGAGTTAGAATTAAATTCTCTTCAGGTAGGTAATCCCTCTCCACAGCTCAATGGAAATAACAAGGTTAAACAGCTGTTTGGTGCCAAATATTGCTTTTAGGGGACTGTGCAAAAGCAGTTTTCTAATTGAAATTTGATCTCAATTTAACTTCTGTGCTTGGCTTTTCTGAAATAAGCAGCTGCAGACACTTAGTGTAAAATAGTTAGCACATACAACAGAAATGCAGATGTAACCCATGACACTTTAATGACTCCACACTAGTGAGACTGCAGACATCACGCATCATGTCAGATGTTCTTGTTAATATCCCTATTGTAAATCATCATGATGCGCTCTGATAGTTGCAAAGAGGACAGTGAGACTGAGATAATGATGAGCATGTGTTCTTTTCTTTCAAGGCATGTCAGCCCTTTTTCACATTCAAGATCTCTAATTAATTTTTTTTATCTTAAAACACTTGTAGTGAAACTTTGACATCTTTTACACTAGAATTTCTGAGCTCATCTTTGGAGTAAAGATCTGTTTGTTTAGGGTTTTGTTTTTTTCAAATAGGGTAGTTTTGCTTCTTGTTAACCTGTATTTTCCGTTAGTAAGATTTCCTTAAGTTACCTTTAGCATGGAATTTTTCTTAGTGAATTTGCTCAAAGTGAAACTGCTTAGTACTTTTCTTGAAAATCTGAGGGAGCTGTGTAAGAATAGGAGGACAGTAATTCCTTTTTGTGCTGTAGCAGCAAAAAATGAAAGGTTTTGCTATGAATTATTTGCTCTGACATATATATGGCAGAAACTTCCTCCTAAGGCAGTTGCATGTTTTAAGAGTTTCCTTTTAGTTCAGGAATCTCAAGTAGTGGCTTTATCAGGACCCTGTGGTGTTGTCCTGATTTATTGCAAAGCTCTCCAGAAATTGAACCAGAGAACATTCCATAGTTGGTTTTTGTTTGGTTAGGTTTTTTCCCCTTAAGTTTTCTCAGAATAGGTCCAAATTAGGTGGCATCTCTTCTGCTCCTTCCGTGCCATCCTGTCATATATTAGCTTTGGTGTGTTCCAGTCTGCGGCAAATCAGGGTTTAATGCTGTGTGTCCTCAGTCAAAGCAAGAACAGGTTGTAGTTTGCTGTTCTACATCTGATTGTGCTGATTTGTGGCTGCTGGTAACGTTAAGCCTTTGGGGGATTTTGAGGCTTTTTGGAGTTTGTAAATAGTGTGGACACCAACCAAATGCTAGGACTTAGGTCCAGATGGAGGGTGGAGGAAAAGGAGAGTACAGAATGAAATTTGTATATTGACCATGCCTACTGCTTTAAGTTCAATATATATATTTTAAATTAAAAGTGATCGGGAAATCCCTGACATAATACAAAGGAAGGAAGAGATGCCTGGTGCCCTAGAATAATGTAGGGATAGAGAAGAGTGAGCTGAACAAGTGCTGTACCATCTGCTAGATAAGCTGTAGAACAGATTATTTATTGTGATGCTGCCTCTAAAGGGAAAGTAGATATTTAGGATTGTGGAATTGAATTGAGAGGAAGTGTGTGAGATTGACTTTTCAGATTTAGTTCATTTTACGCAGGCACTTGCAGCAGAGAGCTGTTAACACTTTTATCATCCCAATTCATCTTTATTTTGCTCTGAGGGTGAAGACCTACTGCTGTTCTTAAAATCCCTCAGAGGAGACTGAGGGAATTATTGCTTGTATATACACTTGTGCTAGCAACCTCTAATGTGGATAGAGACAGAGAGAAAATTGCCTTTAATTTTTGTGTTATTGCAGTGCTAATGAAGTGTGGTGAAATCCCTTTACTTGCAAAAGGATTTGAATGTGCACAGAGCTGTCACAGAGGTGTGCCTTCTTATGGGGCTCTTCCAGTGCCCCCGATGCTAGTAGTTCTTGTTTTCTCTGACGATGGTTTGTAGTCTGGAATTTGCTTGCTTCTGAAGTAGTAACAATCTGAAAAAAACCCTTTTGGAAGAACAGCCAGTCTGCTTTACGTTGTGTATCCTATTTACACGCAGTAGATTTTATGATGTTATTTCTGTCATGCTTTCCTTCTTATTCTTAGATCTATTTTAGAACTTGCTTGATATTTCTCCATTTTAAATGGACTAAATATATATATATATATATAAAAATTAATTGCTTGTCTTTCTGTCTTTGTATTTTATTTCCCAGGTAGCTGTCTCAAATGA
The DNA here is from genome assembly GCA_013399195.1 of Dicrurus megarhynchus. Lineage (NCBI taxonomy): Eukaryota > Metazoa > Chordata > Aves > Passeriformes > Dicruridae > Dicrurus > Dicrurus megarhynchus. The sequence continues at coordinate 1,482,122 of VXAD01007430.1, forward strand.
TGATACAAATCCGTCATCTCGGGCTTTAGTTACTTTATAATCTCTGTGTAGCTGAAAGGGCTTTGGAGAAGTACAGTTACTGCTTAGTTTGACATCAGTTGTAATTGACTTGCGTGGTTTCTGTACATAAACACTTTGTTCTTATCTTTTAATATGATAATCTGTTCTTGGTTTGAATTTCAAGGTAACTGTACCCTTGTGATACAGAAGCATGTGATAATTTGTATAAATATATGCATATTTAAGGATGGCAGTGCATACTGTTAACATTATAATATATTGCAGCATACTCTGACGTTATGAGCTCAATTGTTTTCCACATATTAAACATATCTCTTGTATTGCAGCAATGTTATCTCTGTTGGTATAGCTATGATATTGTTCGTGTCATCTGATACAAAGTGACCAGGAAAAACAACTTTTTAGTGCCTAGGTTGTTCCTGTTGCAGACGTATTCACTTCTTTTAGAATGTGAAGCTCGATATAGTGTTATTTTCCAAACTATCTCACTTTATATGTAAGAAACAATCTGCCCTCTATGTGCCAACACACAGGTCATTAAGGTGGTAACTGTAAGGAAAAGCAGTAATGTCAGAATGGAAGCATCTGTGGTTTCAAGGTGCTGGAGCTGCCTGCTGAGTGCAGTAGCAAAATTGCTTTTGTCTCAGTGGATTTTTATTTTCCTTTAAATGAGGGAGCAAAAACTTATAGTCAGTTTCCAGATAAACCTACCTTGAGGTGAGCAAATAATGGAACTAAGCTGGACTTACTTGAATATGTGCTAAACTAGGCAGTAGGACAAAGAAAATTTGTTACTTTAATAATGCAGGCATGCCATGGGCATAGAATATCTATGCTCTTGGAGGAGCTGAGTGCTATCAAAAGCATGAAGACTGGTCTGTACTGCACGTCCAGTTTTGGAAAAAAGTAGTTGTGGTGCAAAGTTGCAAGTCTGGCAAATCGCTTTATGATTAAAAACTAGCAATGTCAATAAAACTAATCTAATTTTCAGTGGATTTATGTCTAGCTTTATGACTGTTCCTACAGTGTTTAAGCTAGTAAATATTAGACATTTCAGAGAGACTTCAGAATTGATGTGTTTTGGTAGCTGCTTTTAAGCTTATTTAGGAAAAATAATCTTTTATGAAAGCAGATTAAATACAGTAAAAGGCTACTATGTCTCCAAGGTTTTTGTGATTTTTGGTAGTAATGTGTTATAACAGGTGGGTAGAGAATGTTTGTGCAGCCGGAGGTTTAGTGCCTTAGTCTTTTTTTAAAAGAGCAAAGCTAAATGAACTACAGGAAGGCTAAAAAAGGGCGTCCACTTTTAGAAAGTTGGAAAATGGATAACTACTAGAAGTTATCATTTAACAAAGTCCATTGCCTGGTATGGTGATAATACTGCATGATGTACCTTTTGAAGCTGGGAAACAGTGTCTGTGATCAGGAATACATAAGGTTAGCAAATGTTTGTCCTTCTTTTCATTGTAATTAATCAATCAACCTTTTTTCTTAATAAAACTTCTTTTGTTTATAGGAGTTTGTTTACCAGAAAGCAAAGTGCAAGATTTGAAAAACAAAATGATGTGCGATGGAAGTTGTTTGGAAAAGTACCTCTTGGAGAAAACTTACAGAAAGACCCAAAGAAAATACAAAAGGTATTTGTTTAATTCTGTGTTAGGATTAATGGTGAGTGAAGAAGCTAGTTAAGTTTATGATCTGTATATATGACTGTGCAGCCTGTTTGTTTGAGTTGCACACAATTTCAATACCAGAAAAGGCTCTTCGTTGAAATTTTACTTCTGTGCTGTTCAGAAGAAGGTGTTCTACTTGGTCATTACATTGAGTACGTGAGGCATGAAGAGCCTTCCTTAGTGTGTCATAAGAGAATAAAAAACCTAAGTGAAACCCACTCTTTTCCAACATTGTTGAAAGCAACATTTCAGGGAACTGGTTCTACTACAGATGAACCCAAGCTCTTGGCTAGTGAGTCAAATGACTTGCCTTTCCAATGGGGAAAATCTTGTGAAATCCAGCTGAGTGGTCAGTAGTTCATGAGCTGCTCTTTCAGTGACAAGAAAACCTCCTTCGATCTGTCTGACTTGATCTGGGATTTTCGGATTACAAGTAGCCTTTTTATGTGTTTGGAGCTTTTTTTATATTTCAGTTGTCACTTCCTTGTTCAAACCACTATGGGAATAGTAATGTTTGCATGGAAAGAGACCATGTAGTAATACTTCAAAAGCAGCTACTGTGTGTGAAATGCAAATGCTGATTTGAAGGACTGTGCTGCTTAATTCAGGGTAAAGTGTTCTGGAAATCCATGAGTCATGTAACTATTCTTAGCTGTAGTTGGGCTGGTAAAGGGAAATTGAGGCAGCTTTTGAACTTGTCACTGTACTCAACCATTCAGACTTTATCTACAGCTTGTCTTTACACAATTAACAGTTCTGAAATGTTCACCAAAGATTTTTGATGACAAAATTGAAGAGGCTTAATAGTTGCAGTACTCTGACACTTAGCAGTATATTTTATTGTAGTGCCTGTTCTTTAATAAGTGAGTAGATAATTTATTAATATTTTGTGGTTGTTGCTGCTACTGTGAATATTCTTCCTTTACATCCAAACTATCTTACACTACAGCTTTGAATGGTTGTATTAAATTTGTCACAAAACAGTCACTATTAAATAATTATGTAGCATAGCATCCAACCATTAGTGAGTTTCTATAAAAATTGCAGTCTAAAACAAATGTCTCCAGTGCCTTTTGGATAACAATAACTAATCCTTCCTAAATGATTTGGTGCTTTTCTGAGATTATTTTTGGCATGTAGACTTTGAATCATGAATAGTGCTGTAAGGCATTAATTGAACCTCACCAGCATCTAAAAGCACAGCCTGATTTAGCTGATCCCTCACCAAAACAATGGTCAGACAGTCTTTTTGAGCACATAAGGTTTTTCTCAAGCCCTGTAAAAACTCTTGTGACAACACTTAGTTGTTCAACAAGTGTATATACAACATAGCATCATACTGTATTTTAACAGTGTAGGAATTAAAATCACTCCAGCTAAGATGTTGCTTGTCCTGTTTTTAATGCTGAAAATATATGTGAGTATTAGTCTTCTGATGAAGAAGCAATATGGGTGCATGCTCAGGCTGGGTTGTTTTACTGGGTCACAGAGAGCTTTTGTATAGTTTTTATCCAGTTAAATTAAAACTTAAAAGCTGTCAGAATGAGTAATCTTGGAGAAGCTGGAACTGCATTTGCAATGGAGGTTTGCATTATTATAATTTTATATCAATTATCTTCAGGAATTCTGCTTGAGCAGAACTGGTTATGCCAGTTTCTTTTGCAATTGATGTTTGAAAATGCACTAGAAGTCAGATGACAGCACCTCACTGAGAATAACCACCGAAGTTAAATTCTCTTCTCTTCCAGTAGACTGTAGAACTGAGCTAGGCTTTGCAGCCACTGTTTCTAAAAGAAACTCTTTTCAAGATTGTCAAGCACAGAAGTTGTAAATACCATATATTTGCAACAACTTCTCTCCCCCCAGTTTTGTTAGTGAATGCTCTTCAAAAGAAATTCCTTTAAATTTCAAGAATCAGCGTATCATTTGGTTGTCTCCTCTCATGTGATCTGTCTTCACAGAACTTGTTTGCATGTGGCCAGTCAAGATTTTGTGTATTAAGAGAATAAGGCATATAGAGGAAAGCCAGATTTTGGCTATATCCTAGAGACATGTTACAGCTTTCTTCCCCAGTGAAATGAAATTACTTTTTTTTATAGTGTATTTATTTTAATTTTTTTTTTCTGTAATAGCAGAATCCATTTTTAATCAATGAGTTTTGGGGTTTTTTCCCTTCCAAGTGTGCTTTGATCCTTTGAGGGTTGTACAATTTAGCTTTCACTATATGAATTTCAATGAGAGCTCAATGGAACATATTCATTTTTTTAAGTTTCAATACTGGTAAAATTCAGCACATATAACACTTGAGGCCTTTCAGTAGCAGTCTTTACTCAAAAATTCAGTTTAAATATTTTATGATCTCATTTTCTGACATTCCATATTGGAATATTTAAAACTTTTAATGGCAGTTCCTTAATAATTAAAAAATAACTATGATTTTTAACTTGGGGATTGTAATTTTTCCAAATGTTTTTCTGTAATAATTAGGCTATGGCTATATGTGGGAGGGTCAACATTCCAGTCAATTAAAATCAGTTGTACTGAAGAGGCTCACTCTGCAGCACATGATAAAGTAAAAATGAGCTCTCAAATCAGGAAAATGAATTGCTTGGCTCACAGCTGATGCTTTGTTAGGGGATGAAGAGTAAAGCTTATAACATTACTGTAGGAAAAACTTTGTAAATTGAATTGGAGTTAATTATAATTCAATTCAATCTTCACGTGATTTAAGCTATAATCCTAGTCGATGAAGTAAAGTGATTTTATCAGAATCTGTTTTCTGGTTTGGATCTGTTAGATTGAAGAGACTTTCGAAGCAACAGCACCCAGCAAGAAATATGGAAAGAATTTACTACAACCCATGCTTCAGGCAGAGAGTGATAAAATCTCCCATTATAAGCAGTGGGTTTTCTCCAGGTTAAAAAAAGCCCGGAGCAGAGCAAAGTCCCCAGACTGCTGATGTGTGCAGGTTCTGCTCCATGTGCAGGAGCAGTGCGGGTGGAAGCTGCGCAGCGTGGGGAGCTGCGGCCTCGTGTTCCGCATCCGCACATCTGCAGCCTCTGCTGATGGCTGGCAGTGCCTAAAAATACAGAGCTTTTCTCAGCATTTGCCTGAGCTGTGCTTTACTGCGTTCATATGATCCATTCAGGGCCTTTGGAAAGGGAAGTGATTGGTTCAAGCTGGCTGCTGGTTCTGGCAGGTGCTAGAGCTACAGCTTTGGATAAAGCACCGTCTTCTGCTTGTACTGAGTTTGTCTTTGGATAGCCTGGGTAAGTCATTGTGACTTATGGCTATAGCTGTCAGTAGGGTGAGCGTTTCCACATACACTTCACTGCCACTTTGAAGCTAGAAGCTGTGTAGTGCATTTTTTCTGTTCTGCACAAGAAGTCCAAGAGTGTGAATGAGTCACTTCCTGTGGTCTCTACTGATGGCTTCATTTCTATTTGTCAGCCTTCAGAAAGGCAGGATTTAGATCTGTGTGCCAGAGTTCCTTTTTTTAACAAGAAGCAAGGGCAGTGTAAGAAGGTATAGTTGCTGTGGTTGGTCTAACCTCTGCCTATTATTGTTACATTCTCTGGAAACAAAGGTGTAACTAACCTCCCCACTTGAGAATAAAATCCCAAAACTTAGAAGTTGCCTTAATGCACTACTGTTTCATGTCTTGCCTTCTGATCCAGTTACAAATACTTTTATTTTATTGCAATCATATGTAAAGGACATCTAATTTTTGTGAAGGTAAATAAAAACAAGTAAAGAAAGGAAACCTTTTATGTCAGTGATGAAGTCCTAAAAAGTGTTTTCTTTTTCTTCAACAAAACCAGTACTAAATAGATCCTTCAGGAATTCCAGTAGACTGTATTAGTCTACAAAGAGTGTGTTGCCCTTGTCCTGTCTTTAAAATTACCTGCCTCAAACAAAACAGTTATCATATTTAAACAGATAAAGCAAGAGTAGTAGCTTCCATTCACCCTAATTGAAACGGTGATTTAATACTATGTCAGGGCGATTGTTCCTCAGTATTTTAATAATAAAAGAATTTAATATGACCCAGTCAGGTCTAGCAGACTGTAGCTGATGAAGTTCTGCTTTTGATGCCGTTGGAACTTCTTCCCATATGTTAACAACATGTGAAAGTACAGAATATGTTACAAGCATCAGACAAATGGAAAACAGTAGGCTTTGAGTATTGGTTTAAATACCTGTGACAAGCTACAAAGTGTTTTTGAAAGGAAGTGAGAGTTTTTTTCCTCCTTTTCCAGATTTAAAGCTTTTATTTTAGCTTTCTCGCTCTCTAAAATGCCTTGTAAATTGTGTGGCTCAAAAGCCCTGGAAGCTGGAGGGATCCTAAAGAGGTGTAGCTGGCAATGTTGGAGGGTAAGTATCTGCTTTCAGGAGTACAGATACTAAATAGAAGTATAAGCTTGGATAGTTGTTACTGCAGTTACAATGTCAGCTGCTGGTCTCGACTGCAGAGTGTGTTTCAATGCTGGTGCTATGTTTTGGGGGAAGTGCAGTAACTTTGAAGTTGTTCTCTTTGTCTCAATAGGAACAGTTACTTTGTAGCCCAAGTTGATACTTAGCATTAGCTGGAATATGAATTCTGGTAGCACGAGATTATTTTTAAATGCAGGAAGCCACAAATTCACGGAAAAATGATTGACTTTTGAGTATTAAGTACACAGCTCTTTCTAACCCCAAAATTTCAAGGCCAGAGTTTATAACTTTTCAGGACAGCTGATACATCAGTGGCAGTTTGCTCTCATTTGTGTTAAATAAGAATCCATCATGCACCTGGTATTTGTGTGTCTTCCAGGGCTAATAGAAAGATACTTAAACACTTACTTCTTTGTGTAGTCAGTAAGCTTTTTTCCATGTAGTAACCTTCCACTGGGAACACACAGGAGGCTTTCAGATTCCCCCCCCTCCCCTCATGGGTTTTGAATGAAAATAGATGTCTGTAGAGAGCAAGCCTGGAAATAATGCCACGTGCCTTTGACTGTTGCATTGCACAAACACTTGGCAAAGCATTGCTGTGAAGCAAAGCTGGCAATAAATTTTTGAAAGTAGGTGTGTAACCCCTAAATATGGTGGAACTTTCTATTCTAACTGGAGACTGGAACATTTCCATTGCTGACATATAAGATTGAGAAAGCTTTGCTAGACTTCATTGTGCTAATTTTGTGCTAAGTTTAAGCAAGCTCCCAAGAAACCTGACCCAAAGGTTTTCTTTGTTTGTCTTCCAGTTTATACATCTCAAACTTCATCTAAAATTAAAGAGTGGGGGTAGATACAGATTTTGAAAGGCTAATTCTTACCGTGCTCTCTTGCAACAACAAACAAAGCTGATGTACTTTAGCTCTGCAAAATGAATGGAGGTACTGTGTGTTACTGGAAACCTTGAAGATGCGGATATAAGGATTTTGAAAAGCCAGACTGGTGCTTTTTCCTTAAGTGTCTTTCTGAAGGAAGACTAGCAAATTTTATGTTCTCATTCTCCTTCTCTCTCTGGGGACTCTTGGTCCTATTTTTTGCCTTGATTTTACTATAATTTTTTCATGCCTGTTAGTATTTTCACACAATTTTCTTGTGCTCTATTGAGAAATTGTCATTTGAGCATGACAAAGTTCAGTGGAAACAGCTTAATGAATATAAAAGCCTAAAAATAGTCATCGCTTTAAGCCACACTATAAAGGTATGTTGCCCTCCTTAATATATTATATTTATATTTGTGTGTAGCTTTAAAAAGCTACCATTTCTTCTCATCAAGACTGACCCTTAAGTTATGAAGATGATTATATTCAGGAATATTTACATTTTGATATAGTTTTTTTTGTATAATTAAACACAGAATGCACAAGGATCTACAAGACTGGACAAGTGATGAGAGAGAATATGGAGCACACTGTCAGTATGAGTACAAAAGAAGCTTTTCTTAGGCATGTGAGCAATTGGCACCAGTAAGGGCTTCAAACGTTATTTCAGGGATCAGAGAAGCAAACATGGATGCAAAAAAACACTCAGAGGCTTTAATGCAGTAGGCTTGTTACCTTGTTTTTCTGTAATTTCTAAGGGCAGAGAAGCATAAAATTTAAGACTTCAGAGACCCTTAAAGATACCCAAATCTGATGAGGAAGCAGAAGGGAAATTAGCGGAGAGATTTGAAAACAGGGGAGAAGTAGAATATAGTTAAAAGTATCAAATGAAGTACCTTTCCCTACCTTAGTTTGGTGTACGTGCTGGAGTCATGGTGCTAAATACAAGTGTGCACATACTTACCTACAAAGACAGCTGTTTGAAAACAAAAATAGTGGCTGTGTGCTGAACAGCATAAAATACAAGTCTTTGTGCACTGCAAAGTAGGTGGCATTCCTGGGTGACTTTTACACTGTCTTGAAGATTATAACTATTTGAGGTTGGTTTTGCAACTGATTTGAGAACCTGCAAGATGAATTATATGATATTAAAGAAATACGATATTTCTGACTCCTTTCCTCTATTTCCTGTAGTTAACCTGGATTTTTGGCCATTTCGGAGTGGTGTCAGCATCAGGTTGATGTGGCATTGTGTCTTGCTCATTCTGAGTGGAACAGTTCTGACACGATCTTCATCCACACTTAGAGCATGTTATTTGAGACTAGATAGGAAAAGTAAGCTTTCTTCTGCAACTTCAGCACTAATGTGAAATGTCAGAAGAAAAAGTTGCTGAGAGATTATTTGGAAGGGTATGATGCTGACACTATACAGATAATTAAGGTGTAGAGATCAGTGAGCAGGCATACAGATTAAGTAAAATTATGTTTTCACATGAAGTCCATATCCAATGGAATTCCAGTCCCTGGAAGTTATGTTTATGGGATATGCTGAAAACAAGTGTTGATAGTGTTTTATTCTGGCAGATGCTCACAAGAAAATAACAGTAAAATAAAACAACCATTTAGCTTGTATTTTCTTGCTGAGACAGTTTGCAGATGCTTGTCCTGCTGGAGGCCTTTCTTGCAGATGTTTCCATTTGATTAATATTGCAGTGTGCCACATAGTGTCAGTACCTAGGGAAACTGTGCACATGTTGGTATATGCAGAGTAAATTGTGTCCTTTGCAGTGTTCTGAGCAGGAGGGTGTTTTTTGTTGTTACTGTGACTCATGTTAGAGTCACTCCTAAGAGTGCACTGCACAATATGATTGAAGATCCTGCTTTTGACAATAAAAAGCTGTTCTTAAACAACATGGTTCATGGTGTGCTTTGTCTCTTTTGAGTACTTCAGATACTTTCCTTCCTTTTTTTTTTTTTAATGAAGCATGTCACTCTATATAACCAAAACCCACTTAAATTATTTACATATAGCGCAAACGAAACGTGAACCCTGAGGGTGGGAACCATCTGATACATTGCATGTTGAATGATTAGAGGCAACAGACTTCAAAACAGCAAACTGTTGTTCTTTCTTGGAAGAACTAACCTGGCCTTGTGTATGCTTAGGTTTTAACTGTTCCTTAATCTAATGCCTCCATTGCTCAAAATATGATGCTATAAAAATATGTATATGGAAAAATTGTTAAAGTAGTCCAGTGGCTGGAGCACAGGACTACAAAACAGAGTATGTGGCTTCTTATTCTTTTGCTTTACTCTTAACTTTCTGTATGGATTATTTTATTCATTTAACTTCAGTGTGATTGTGTGGGATCACAGTTGCCAGCCCAGGTTCTGTATCCCCTGTAATGAGAAAGGAAATGTAGGTGCTTCCTAGGGGAAAAGAGGCAAATTTCAGAGCACTTGAAATGATGCCTACAAATAGTGTGAGGTTTTCCTCACAACTTGGCCATAGTATCTTATCTTTTACGTTGCTTAGGCATTCCTAATTTGTAAAGTATGGAACAGGAGGATACTGTGGTACTAAAGATGAGAAAGATGTCCTGGTGGAAGATAAAACTTCACACATATAATGTTATTACAGTCGAGTTCTGTTATGTCATTGCTATCTTCTGCTCAGGTACCCTTTCTTTAATGTAAGAGGATAAAATACATATGTATACACATAGAGAGAGAGCTGTGTAAAGCAAGTAGGGCTGATGGTTCTTGAACCATTAATTATTCGTAGAGCTTGGCAGATCACTAAAGTGTACAGGTTGAGTGTGCAATTCAGATTTTTCAGGTTGTTAGATCAGTAACTAATAAATTAATTGCATTTCAGAGTAGTTCTGTACTGGTTTTAATGTTATATAAAAAGCTTCTTATGTTGTTTGAAAGTGTAATATCTGAACTCAGAAGTATGTATTCTCTGTTAAGTTTTGAAGGTTAGTCCCATAATCAGATCTTTGCCTGAGGTTCCAGTCTCCTTAAATTCTCTTTGATTACTGTATATATAAGGATCTTCATTAAAATTACTACTTTATGGGCCGGTGCCACATTAAGAATCAGATCTTAGTTTCCCAACCCAAAGATCATCACAAATTTCATGATCTGGTAGTCCTGCTGCATATTCCTTTGTTTTCCTTTTCCTTTTATGTTTACATTGCCCCAGAGCAGGCATTGCAGAGTAACCAAACTAATGGAACAGAACAAAAGGTGTGGGTTTGGTGTTATCATTTCCCCAGTCCAGCGTATTGAACATGGCTGTGTAATGGTGGCACAGAAATGATGAGAGGGGCCAGAAGGGTATTGGGGGGCAGTGAAGTGCTGGGTGTGCACCAGCTGAAATTTGTCTGGTAAACTACATCATTTATAAAAGGTAAGAGATTTCAGATGGACATGCAGTAGACAGTCATGAAACAATGGAAGGGGACATTGAAGCACTATTGAAGTAGTGGTAAGACTTAAAAACCAGAGAAAAAATAGTTTTCTGTTTGCTTCAGCAATTCTGGTCCAGTTCTTATTTCATATGCTGAATGAGGTGGGACATCCCGTGGAAAAAAATAAAATGTAATTAAATCTTGCACATAACTTGTTCAAGTAGTCTCAGGTAGTGTTGTAATTGCAGCAGCCTAAAAATAGTGACTGCTACCAGCTGTGTGTGTAACATGTAGCCAGCTGTGGTTTGTTACAAGGGGTACTTTGCTTTTCACCCAGCAGTATCTTCCTGTGTCACCAGGCATCCCTCTCTCCCAGTCAGTGCTTTGCAGAAGAGCTGCAATATCATTCTATTTTCAGCATGGAAGCGTAGACATCTACTGCAGGAATACCACTGCCCACCCAAGGGTGCTCTTCCTCAGCATCTGCTTTTTTCCTGTGTTAATAGCTGTAACTTTAATGAATGTGGTTTTTTTGATATGTGCGATAACTTAGTTTCAGATAGTTCATGAGATAAAGCATTAGCACTGGAGTCTGTAGTGTTTTGCATGAGCTGTGTTACTTGTGCTCTGACACGAGATGCTTGGATGGCAGGTGTCTGTAACTAATTGGTAGTGGTGGGAATGAAGCCAATATACTTGTAAACAGTGAGCTGTTCTGTATTTGGCATAGTATTGCTGCATCAAATAAATAGATGTGAAGTCACAGGTTGAAAACAATAGCTGATATAACACCTAGCAATTCGGATAAAATAAGTTATCTCCACTATTGCAAAGCAACCCTTTGAAAGCAGTATACTTAAGTGACTAGTTGGTTTCAGATCAGTTCTTGCTGCTCATTTTGGGACTTAGGATCATTTTATCTGTGATAAAGACCATGAGCAATTCACCCCGGCAGCTGCAAACCACGGTCAGTGAGATTAAAGAATATGAAATCCTTATTGCAGAGCTGAGAAAGTGGCAACAGTTGCAGACTGTTATTATATTAAAAGTGAATTTTAATATTTTAAAATTCAAGTCTACCAAAGATGGAGCCACAGCAACTTGGGTGTCTCCACTGACTTAGATAACAGAGCCTTTGGACAAAGAAAGAATATCAAGCTTAATTTATCTGGATTGAGGCAAAATATTTAGCAAGAGGTGATGTGGAAGTTGTCAGAACTGTAGAAGAGATTTATATATCTATCTCTTAGAGCTGTCAGAGGTGGACAGAGCATGAGTGGTACTGAAAAGATGCTTATGCTGTAGGAAGTGTTTCAGCCTAACACTGCTGCTGCTCCTTCGGCACTCAGGGGCTGGTGAGTTTTAGCTGCTCTTGCACTTCGGACCGGTACCGAGGCTGTCTCAGCAAGGCACAGCAGCGGGACTCGGTAAAAGCAAACGCCTGGCTTGGAGCCAGGGACGCGGGGAGGGGAAGCGGCAATGTGGGAAACCAATGGAGAGAGATTGCCAGTGTTCAAGGAATGCAGCTGCGTCCTAAACCAGCACCCGTAATGCTAACGCAGACGAGCTTGTCGAGGTTTGGGTTGTCCGTCATGGACGTGGGTCTGCACCGGGCAGGGCGGGGAGGCGGGGAGCGTTTGCCAGGCGGAGCCGTGCGTGCCCAGGCAGCGCTGGGCGAGGCGGAGAGAAGCGATGGTGTGCGGCGGCTCCGCGGGTGATTAGCGCGGCTGGCGGGNGGTGGACCCGGCCTCGTCCGCTTCTCGGTCGCCTCGCCGGGTCCAGGGAAGAAGCAGCTTCCCGGGAAGGGGATTCTCTTTGTGCGAGGCGAGGCTCCGCCGGGATGGAAGGCGGCGGCACAGCCACGCCGGTGGCTCGGGGTGTCGGAGCGTGGGGGCTGCAGGCTGGAACCCCCGGCTGTGCCGGCCAGCCCTCCTGCCCTGCAGTGCTGCCGCCCGTAGAGCCAGAGTCCCGCAGCCTGGTGTCTGCCGCTCCGGCATCCAACATGAATATTTCATATTCGGCTCCGTCGCAAAGTGGCTGCCTTTAAACATGCAGGGCCGAAACAAGATGACCTTGATAGAGCAGTTTGTGTTATTGTACGTTCAGTTCTGCCGTGCTGCTGGTGCCTGGGGAGGCTCGGGGCGTGTGGGAAGTCACACAGCGCTCTCCCGGGTAGCGCAGTTGGTCTTTCAGCACTTGCCCTGTGTTCTGGAGGGTTGTTTGCGTCTCTCGGTAGAGATGGTTGAGGATCCTTTTGTAGATTGGCTTCTCTTTCTTGAAGAATCGCAGAGGATCACCACAGTCTGAGCTTCTTGCATCTTAACTGCAAAGCTGGCAGGTTCCACCCAGAATTAAACTTGGTTTCGGGAGGCGTGTTTCTGTGGGTTTTCTTTGTTTGGTTTGGATTATTTAAATCAGTGCTTTAATCTACAGCACGCTCTTGTAGAACATCTTCAAACCCTAGTTCAGCTCTTGTGAACAGCTAAAGGTGAAACCTGGAAGAAAGCCTAGATGATCCCAGTGATAAGGCTGTATTTTAAATCACAAATGGTCAGCTCATCCTAAGTTGATCCTAAAATTAACTTGCAACCATATCATCTTAGTAACCCCTAATTGCAGCATAGCATTTAAACAGATGCTGAATTATTTGTACCTGTGAGAGATTTGAGTCTGGTTTAAAATAAAAAACTTAAAATGAGCTATTGTGTAGCTCAGCCTATTGCAGTATGCCTGTATGTGCAAATACTTGGACTTGCTCAGTCAGCAGATACTCTTAATACGAGTTTGTGGAGGCTTCAGTGTGCTTCATTGCTGTATCATACATTGTGCTCTGAAATTGCATTCTATTCTCAGTGGACTAAAAGATACTTTTCATGAGCTTTTGCTTTCTGTGAATTTTGGGATATTTGGTTTTTATGGTTTTTTGCGGGGGGAAACTGGGGTGGAAGGTTTTGTTTGGTTGGGTTTTTTTTAATTTTCCCTAGTTAAAAACCAGTCTTATAGATAATATCACCAGAGGACATTTTTATTCTTTTTTTGGCTACCACTGAAAAGGATGAAATTCCTACAAAGGAATCATACTTGTAATCTGATCAAATGTGCCACTCCCATTTTTGTGCTGGTCTGGCTTTTTTACTGTAGGGTAGTGCTGAGTAGAACACCAGTGAATACTTGCTGAAATGCAGGGTGGGCTTTGGCTCTCTTGAGAGGTTTGCGTAATTGTACTGATGTGCTGATACTGTAACTAGCTACCCATATTCAGAAATAAAACATTTTCTTAACCAAGAAATTCTTGTAAGGATGTGTGTAGTGCTGGTCTGGAGAACTTTGTGCTTAGCTGAACGGGATTTCCAAATTAATTCTGGTGTACAGAATAAAATTCCCATTGCAGCTCAGTGTGGACATTCTTTTCTCACTTTCCAAAAGCAATTTTGTTCTCCAGCTGGCTTTCAGTGAAAGAAAACCCTGAGTATAATTTTTGTAAGTCAAAATTAAGCAGCTTACCTGGAACGTCTACTATAATAAACATTGGTGCATATGTTTTAATGTCAAATTCTGAGATGCTTTAGGGAGTAATAGAGGTTAATTTTTGACTTCATTAATTTGTGGAAAAGGGCTCATTAAAAAAATCAGTCTCCTAATAGAAACTGGGAGAAAGAAAAGCCATTTGCTTCATTCCTATCAGCACAGTGGCTTTACTCTGCAGCTGGTGCAGCTGAAGCCCATTATGATGGTGCACTTGCACACTGGTCACTCTCAGTTGCTTGCTGGTGCAAGTTACCAGTGTAAGACTATGCCTGTGCTTTCTGAATATGTTCTCTATCTTAATAGCTTTTTTACAGTATTTCTTTGCTTATTTTCTCTCTGGAGGTTTTTTTAGTGAATGGCTTTGTCAGCGTGAGCACTGTACCTTTACTTGACAAAGCTAAGTACTAGTCTGTAGTTCAAATGCATTTTTCTTAGTTCTTTTCCTTGTTTTCAAACTGATGTCATGCATAGCAGTGTTAGCTGGTATTAATGAGCCAGACATTCCAAATCCATGACGATGTTTCCCATTACAGTGATGTAGTCATCATAGGATTGATTGTTGAGGCAGTGCCCAGTTAATAGACAAGGGGAAATAGGGATTTTCTGTGTCCTGAGGGCTGCTCAGACCTGTACCTGTGAGTCCCACAGAAGTAGCTTGAAGTAGAATTGAACTGTACAATGCAGAGTAGAAGGCCAAGGCTGTGTTACTCCACATTCATTGCATCATGTCTTGTTTTCATCCATCCCTTTTTTAAGGTGTGATTTGAGACAGTCTTTCTGGAAGGGATGGATCCCATTTTAGTTGCTGAAGGAACCTCTTTGTGTTGGAAAGGTTGGATCTATTGCCCGAGGAAGTTTTGTTGAAATTGAGAGGTTAGGTTGAGAGAAAGAAAGCAGTACCATCTGAGGAACTCCGTGTGCTAGCAGGAAAAGGTCCATGGCTGTAACACTCTTCATGCTCATTGATAGTGTTCATTTACGTTTTTTCTAAATTTTATTTTAATAGAAATGGTATAAAAAAGCTGTGCATGAAAGCCTTTGAGTTTTGGAAGTGGCAAGAATCATAAAGTTGAATGCAGAAGTAACTATAATGTGGATGTGATTTTTCCGTAGGACTGTTTGACTGTGTTTGTTGTTTGTATATCACTGATACTTTCCATACTTAATGTTTGCTGTAATACTTCAAGCACTGAAGCAGATGGAAGTTGTGTAAAGGTTGTTTTATCCCATTAGGTCATGGTTTTAGAATACTGTTTTTTAAATCAATGTTTGTAGGAAAAATAAAAATAAAATGGTACCTGAATGCCAAGTCCTCTCCTGTAGATCAGGGTGATGCAGTAATTAAGGGTAGAAGGACCTCTGAGGGGCTAACTCCCCTCTCAGGACAGAGTTTGCTTAGACCAGGTTCTCAGGGCTCATCCACCTGAGCTCTGAATGCCTTCAAGGTCGGGAGTTCTGTCACATCTCAGGAAACTTGTCCCAGCGTTCGCGTACCCTCCCTACAAAGCCTTTGCCTCTGGCAAGCCTGGTTCTCTTGGCCTCTGTTCACATGGCACTTGCTCCAGACCTCAGGGTCCAGACCATCTTGATGCCTCTTTGCTAGTCTTGCTCCAGTGTGTCGGTGTCTGATCACAGACACAGGTTAACATGTTACGCTCCATTGGGATTTAGGATTGTGCAAGGCGTTGTACCAAATGTGGACTTTGTCTAACTGTGATTTTAACCTTTTTTTCTCTCCCCATTGTTGAGATGTTGCATATGAAAACAGCTTGCATAGGAGAAATCTTACAATGAGGTTTTAAGACATGGAGCTTGTGGTCATTTTTGACTTTACTTTCAAAACTGTGTAAATGAAAAAAAATTTAAATAGGTCCTATTTTTTATACCTCAGATAGTATTTGCCGTTTGTAAACTCCTTTGTAGTAGTACTTTGTAAAAGCAGGCTGTTAGCCAGAGGGACTTAAGGTGTTTTTACAAATCGAAGGAATGGAAAAAAACATCAAGACTCACTCCTGAACATAAATTTTGCCATTGTTTCCAGTGCTGACGTTGCTCTAGTTGAAAAGCTTCAAAGGTACTGCAGTATGGCTGAGATGTGAAAGCATTATCTTGAAGACTTTTGTAGATCCCTTTTTAAATTCTCAAATGCATTATCTTGGTGTTCTTCACTCTTGTAAGTTGCCCTGTGTTTTTCTTCTCTAGGAATATGAAGAAAAAAGTGGACGAGCTCAGAGACCACTCTCTCCTAAACAGAATGTGAGGAAGAATCTTGATTTTGAACCACTCTCCACTACAGCACTTATTTTAGAGGACCGACCAGCGTAAGTTTTGGAAGTGCCACAGTGAGGGTCTCTTTAAAATTAACCTAGCAAAGATTTTCTGAGTGTATTTGCTTACTGTAACTTAAACAGATTATTTAAAATCTAAAGCAGGTTTTTTTTTTCAGACTAGTGAATATGAAATTGGGTTGGTTATGAGAAAAATTATTCAAACAGAAGGAACCTTATTTTATAATAAAAGCAATGGCTTTTTGTGAAGGGAGGTAATTAGGATAGCAGAGCTTTAGTTTTGAGTAATTCTACCTTCTAAACATGATTAAGGGATTTTTATTTTCCAGGAGAGAACCTAAGCATGAAAACAAAGCTGGTATATGCTAAAGAAATTGAGAAGCAAGAATAGAGTGTCCTGTTTACACCGAGAAAGACCACACCTCCATAAATAATGAAACAATATAGTGATTGCTCTGCAGTGAGTTCAGCATCACATTTTAAGGGTTGTCAAGCACTTGATGAGTTGTTTCATACCTCTTACTGCAAGGAGGTTTTTGCATATACAGACTGACTCCAAAGTGATTTGCCGGCAGCTGCTTTACCATGTTTTTCTCCTGAATTACACAAATTCGGTCATGCTTAGTCAGTTTATGATTATGAATGTGATCTGGCTTTGTGGGCATGACATCTGCATTTTTAGTATAGCTGTGCATTGGTGTGAAGAACTGGGATAACACAGATCTGTGTTTTCATCAACAAACCTGTATGAAAAATGCTCATATCAAAGTAGTCTAATTGTAGGGTTACTTAAGTAACTTTCTGGCTTGGCTGATGGATTGTGTGGCAAGATGTTGGGAGATGTAGAAAGCTGTAAGTGATTATTTGTTAGAGCAGGCTTTATTATGTTCAACTGGAAACAAAACATACTAGCTTATCTGTTGTATTTAAAACCTGTCTGTTAAAAATCTCTTTCCTTGTGGGATAATCTGAGTCATACAGTGTTCAGACAGATGGAATTAGTGTTACATTACAGGAGAATGTCCAGATTTTGCTTTCTTTCCTGCTGTTGATAGAGTGAGGAATTTCTAGCAGAAAAGGAAGATATTTTTAAAATTGAAGACAATTGAAGTATCACTTCTTTTGTCTACTGGACAGTGCTGTCCTCTGACTCTTTCTAAGGAATCTGTTTACCTACAGTTTCCATACTATTTTTTAATGTTTACCTATTAGGCTTTAAGTAGTTTCTTTTTTAAGACAGAAAAGTGGAGTGAGATTCTTTTTTTCAAAACAGCTGCTCTTGATTTCACACTCATTTGTAGGGTTTAGGTAAAACTTCGTAGTAAAAACTCAATAAATATTCCGTAGTGCCTCTAGCTTCAAATGGAAAAAGTAATAGTTGAATTTTAATAGATACTAGACATCATCTCACATGTGTGGTGGTAATGTTAAGATATAGGGCAAATAATCTGAGTGGTGGAATTGAAGTTAGCAGAACCTGATTTATTTTATCTGGTTTTCCTTTCCAAACTGTCCCTAACTTAAATAATTTCTAAAGAGTTGGATTTAAAAAAAGATGCAGATCAAAAAACTGGAAAAAGAAAATTGGAAAAAGAGTAGATTGGTCTCAGTGGTTAACACACCAACATTTCACCAATGTAAAAATTTACTTTTATTTCTCTAGTAACAATCTTGATTTGGAAAAATACTCATAGGCCAGTATCACATGGTTAGGTGTATATTACAGGCACTGTGATTACATAAATTGTAATGCATGCTAACTATTAACGGTGTTGGGGGCTGTCAGCTGCCTGATGTGTGACACCTTACAGGAACATGAAAGTGAATTTTTGCATAGGTTTTCTATTAACCAAAGATATAAACTGTTCTAGGAATAAAATACAGTGTTCTACAATACAGAAGAACAAAATAGTTTGTCATTTCCTGTTTTGATGTTTTGCTGATCCTGTAGTTGTAAGAGATACATATGGTTATGTTAATTACAAATATGATTAACTGAAAGGTCACATGTTCTGACATAGGAATATTTGACCTGTATTTGTATGGTAGAGTATTAATCACAAATCAAAATGTTTTGTTGGTATTAAGAAGTGGAGAATATTAAAGATGACTCCAGTGCCACTTGTTGCTCTAGAAGAGAGGGGAAGGAGTTAAGTCTTTAAAATAGAAACGGGGTCTTGGAGAACAGAGGGGAAAAGGTGGCTGGTTTGGGGAGTCATTGTATGGGGGTAAAGAAAGTTGTGGATGTAACTCTTAGACAAGATGAACAGTAAGAAAGAGTACAGTTCTGAATCTTACCAGTTCAAATCAAAATCTGCCAGCTTGGTATATACCAGTATATTCCCTTTATGAAGATCAGCCTGTGGGTTCAGTTGGTTTAATAATAAAAATGCTGAAATTACCAAACATAAGGAAATTACTCAGCGTATTCTGTGTATAAACGTAGTCATAGCTGCTGACTCTGGCAAAAAAAAGATTCTTTCCACGGATCTGTTGTTCTGCTCTTTGACTGGATATTTTCACAAGAAACAGAGTGTGCTTTTCTTTTAGAAGTGTCTAGAATTTTATTTAAACAGTCATGCCAACTGTAAATAATATGTTTTTTTTAAGGAATCTTCCTGCAAAACCAGCAGAAGAAGCTCAGAAACACAGGCAACAGTACGAAGAAATGGTGGTTCAAGCAAAAAAAAGAGGTGATGGGATTTCTTGTCTTCAGAGGAGAAAAGTATAGGGGTATTTCTAAACCTGGAATGCACTTGTGTCAGTCTGTTGCTCTGTAATGTGAGGGATCTGTGCCTCCTCTCAAAGAAGAATCAGTCCAAAGAGAGAGGAGCAAAGGTAGTTTTGTTGAAAAGCCCAGCCCCAAGCTGAAAAGAAAATGGTCCTAAAATCCAGCAGGAAATAATTTTTTAATCCATAACTCTTAAATGAGTGGCACTTATTTGTGGGTTTAAAAACTTAGTAATATATTGAAGTAGATTGTTGGTCAAATTAGTGAAGACTGGACTTATAACTGCAGGATATTTGTCAGTTTCATGGTGGAAACAAGCTGTTCAGGCTGTAGTACATAAACACATAATTTTCCATGTAGGAAAATGTATGCAGTTATGTTCATTTTATAATCTCTCACTTTAAAACTTACAGCTTTCTCAAGGATTTGCTCATAATTTTTTGCTCATAATTAGAAACAAGCATTACAATAATAGGAGATTCAGACTTGGGTTTTGCATCCAGTAGGAGCTACTGGAAATATTTTTTTTCCAGCTGGCCAGACCCCTGAACCATATGAAACAGTAGAAGGGGTATATGAACACAGGACTTGCTTGCATTCTGCAGTTGACACATTAATAGAAGTATCCTCTTCTGATTTTGAACATCATACACCTACCAGTTCTAGCTTCATGTGACTCCTGTTTTATATATCTACTACTGTATGTGTAGTCTAAAGGAGTTTCCCTGTTCTTTCTTAGCATGTAGGGTAGGTGGTTTGGGAAAAATGGGATGATTGTGAGATGATGGACCAGGTCCTTGTGCTGTCTGCATTGAACTGGAGTATGTCATTCTGTCCGGATAAATACCATGACAAATCCATTTTCCTTAATGCCACTCCAGATAACAGCTTTGCAGAGTGATATATTGTCTAGAGGTCAGGAGATCAAAGGCTGTAAGCACCTTCTTGTTGGTTAGAGAAAAATTGAAAGCCTGCATTTCGGCAGGCTTGCAAAGAGCTTGTATCAAAGCTGAAAACATTGTGAGGCAGTTGCTATGGTTCTGCTTAGGCACAGCTTCTGTGGGCCTTTGAAGTGGACCCATCAGGTTGAATGTGTCCATTCCAAAGACCTTGTTCATGGTACTGCTGTTCTTCAGTGAGTTCTGCTTGCCAGGTGAGCACCTTCTCATACTGTAGGCAGTGAATGCACATCCATGTCCTGTATTTCCACTGTGCTGCTGTAGAGACTGGCTGCCTGCATTTGGTAAATGTGTGTCTTAACAAATTTCCAGTGGAAAAAGTAGTAGTTCATGATACAGGAAGAAACACTTGAGTGATAATTCAGAAATGTAAAATACATCTAAACTAGACATGAAATATGTTTTTTTGTTAATGAACTGAAGGTTTCTATTTGTGATGTATGACATTTAGATTATCCATATGCGAAGTAGCATCAAAAATGTGGCTCTTGTGATTTCTTGACATTATACCTAAATTATAATAGAAGAATGAAAATGAAACTGAAGTTTGTATTCATTTAGCCTGTAGTTTTGAGTCTGCCATAAAAGGGGTGGGGCTTTATTCGGAAATACTCTGACCTGTTCTACTAGGTGAGGCTGATGGTTGTCTGAGGTGCTAATTCAAAGTTACTAATGTGGTTAGATTTGAAGGGTCAAAGAAACCATACATTATCTAATTCCCTTTGTCCCATCTGTTGAAAATGAAACTTATTTATAGTTATGGTTAGTTCTTTATTCACATTGGCATCACTGCTCAGCTTGCTGTGTGCTTGGGAAATTTTCAGAATTCGAACAGTCCACTCTACTTTAGGGTGAGCACAGTGTGCTTTACATGGTTGCGTAGCCATGACTAACTGAATATTTAGTTTCTTGTTTTATTAACTTAAAAAGGAAATTCCTTTTTGCAGAGCTTAAAGAAGCCCAGAAGAGAAAGAAACAACTGGAAGAACGCTGTAAACTGGAAGACAGCATTGGCAATGCTGTTTTAACCTGGAACAATGAAATCTTACCCAACTGGGAAACTATGTAAGATAGTATGTTATACTGAGTTTTAATTAAAAATTGCAGAGTCTATATCCTGAAGAAAAGTTACAAAGTTAGGACTCATAATCTTTAAATGGTCTTGGAAGCTTTTGTTAGAAAATCATTCTTGGACATCTACAAAGGAAATAAGCAACATCTGTATTTCTACAAGGTGGCTGGAAGTGATGCTGTGCTAAATCTTGTTACTTGTCTTTAATGAAGGCTCACGATATTCAGAAACTGAAGCACTGAGAAGTGATCTATGGTATATATAATATATATATTATATATATAATATATATAATAATATATAATATATATAATACTTGAGCATCATTCATTTATCAGAAATGAGCTTTCCTTGACTATTTGAGATGTTGATGTAATATCAATGTAGATTGAAGTATGTGAATGGCTTATGAAGCCTCTTTAATTACAGAATGGTATACATGCTGGGATAATCAAATGATAGAAAAGAGAAATAGGGAAAAAGTTATTTGTATTAAGTGCTAAAAGATTCCCTCCAAAGACACAGCACAGGCAGTTGATAAAGTATCTTGGTGGTCTTTGCTAGTCATCTTAAAAAATGCAGCCCCCACGCCCCCAAATACAATCACCACAACACCATAAACCAACAGTATTCAGAATTGCAATTTGCTTAACAAAGGAATTCAGTTATCCTGAGAATATATATTAAAAACATGGTCAGAATTTGTTGGAAAATGTCTTTTTGGAGAACTGAAGTGTAATAAACAAATTGTAGATTTACATGTTTGTCTTTAGTATTTGAAGATGCATCTGTTATGGTTGCTGTGAAAATAAGGTCTCCTTTTCCTTTATTGGTTTATAAACTCATAAGTTCCCCAGTGTATTCACTGTTTTACATTTTAATTTTCAGAATCTGCTCAAAGATAAATGAAGTGTTGTGGTTTTGCCACTTTTCCTTGCAACTTAGGTGCTGTTCTGTTCCTCCTCCTGGGCTCTCAGATTGCTGTACATCAGCTGCATCCATTTCAAAGCCTGTTTTCTCTTAAAATGTCCTTCAAGCTCCCACCTAAAAGTTACTCCTTGTCACATCTTCATGCATTTTTCCAGAGGCACAGAACTGCAAAGATGGGTGGGAAACTGCATGTCTGTTTGCACAGCAGGGTGATGACAGAGGGCAGAGGGTAGACTTCCATAACTTGTTCCTGTATTTGGTCTTGTATGGAGCTGTCCAGTTTTTAGCATAGGCAGTGGCATAGGTATGGACTTCCATTTCATTTATATACTTTTTCCCTGTGATTCTTGCTGATCAAGTGTGGGTGCAGATTATGGGTATTGTGACTGCAGTGCTTCTGTCAATATAAGGCCATTACATTGGAAGGAAGTAAGAATTGCAGTTCAAAGCAAAATAGTACTAAAGAATGGATATGTGCAAATTGTATTTGACTTCTTGGGCCATTGATGTTCATTTTGGTTTGAATCCCATCAGCGGTGGTAGGAGGATACATTTGCAATTCAGCTGGCAACGAAATATTTCTTAGAATAATCTGTTTTACTTTAAACAGGTGTTGTTCCCGTAAAGTCCGAGAGCTGTGGTGGCAGGGCATCCCACCGAGTGTGAGAGGCAAAGTCTGGAGCTTGGCAATTGGCAACGAGTTAAACATCACCCATGGTGAGGCTGTTTTGTTGACATTTTCTTACAAAGTCAAACAGCAAAGGGACAGTCTTGTATCTGTTGTGGTGTGGGTGTGAGGAAATGTTATCTAGTTATGCTTTTTTGTGCTGCTTTGATGTGTTTTGTTAAAAAATAGAGTGTCTTTTAATCTTGTAGCTGTTCTAGAACTGCTGCTGTGAATTGTTTCTGAGTATTGCTGTCACTGTCTTGCTTTGATGTTGGATGGAGATGGTCAGAATTAATGACTCGTTTTTTTTTTTTTTTCTTTTTGAAACAAAATTGTTGTTAATTTTGAAATGCCTATGAGTATGTGTATAGTGTGCTTCCTTTGATTTGAAGCAAGACAACAGGTTTGTAAGAGATTAAAAGACCCTTGGCAAGATCTGTACTTCTATTTGTGAAAATAGAAATAAACTATTACTTCTGAGTACAGAAAAATACAGCTCTGAAAGACTAACATATGTAATTAAATCCAACATGGAAATGTGGTAGACTGCCTGTACTCCTGCTGTATTGTGCTGCTTTTCTGCACATTGTTTAGTTACCTTGGGTGTAGTTCTTACATGTAACTTGCTAGACTTTCCTAACTATCCATTCAGACTGTAATTTTGAACATCAGTGCTCTTCAAGAAAAAAACAAATATTTGAACGTAAAATGCAACTTGGATTGCCTTTCATTTTCACTTAATATGAAGTTACAGGTCAGTGAAACGTGTCTTTCAAAACTGTAACCCAGTTAGAAGTTCTGCTACTGTTAATGCCTAGGGCAACATTGCCTATGTGGTAGGTGGTTAGTGGACACGAGCATGTACAAATAGTGGACTTGGTTTCATATTTTTCTTTTTCCAGAACTGTATGATATTTGCCTGGCTCGTGCCAAAGAGAAGTGGCGATCACTTAGCACAGGAGGGGCTGAAGTAGAATGTGAAGGTATGCTTTTTGTAAATTATTTATGCTGTGTTACAGAATAAGACATTTTATAATATAATTCCTTAAAATGAAATACATATTTTAAACAAAAAAAAAAAAATCAATAAAGTTGTATTCTGGTAAAAGGAAAATGTCAAAGCAAGAAATAGTTCTATTCTTCTCAATGAAATTCTGGCGTGTTACAAAACTTGTAATTTCACTTGTTCATTTTTCTTTATAAACAATCTCTAGGTACAGTTCTTATTTTGATGCAAATTCATAGGAAAACTATAAATAGTAGTCTGGGGATTATAATTTGAATTGCAACACTAAAATACTTTCAGTACATTTAGTTAAAATACTGCATCTATAGTTTTGGAATTGCAACTCAGAGCAGAAAATTGCATTTTAGTCCCTTGTTGCAGCTTTGAGCTCAAGTCATTGGTGTGTTTCAGAGAGCAGCAATTTTTTTTTGCAGATGAAGTAGTTTGAGATTTACTAATTAATTGGAAGAGTTGACTGTTTTTGAGAGATTATAAAACTACTTACAAATCATTGAAATTGCCTTTGGAGAGTAATTATGCTGAGCAGAGAAAAAAAAAAAGGAGAACATCCATATACTGGCATTTATAAGCAGAAAATATTTTTTGATTGGAAATCCCCACTTTGTTCTCTTAAGATTGTTTACATCTTAAATAAGATAACATCTAGTACTTTTCCAGCTTCCTCTTGCTCTTTATTTTCTGGAGTGTAGATGCTCATGTGATTGGTAGAAGCATTGTTTAGTGACAGCTTGCTCAGTAAGCAGCAGTAGGTAATTCCCAACTATACCAGAATACCAGTAAGACATCTTGGTATCAGAAAGAAGTGCTATACAAATATACTTGGTATGAGATCTGTTTCAGTTATGGAGAGTGTATTACAGTGTCAGTAACTAGATCTACAAAGACTAAATAAACATGAATTTGAAAGGAGGGCTTTCAGAGTAGTAGAGGTAGGCAGCATCCATCACAGGCTGCTGCTTTAGGACTTCTCTCTTCCACCACAGCTTTTCCACAGAGACAGCTACTTCAGGATTCACTGGGAAGCCTTGTTGGAGGTGAGGGGGTCACAAGTTAACAGGCTTGCGTCTGTCTAATGATTTGTCAGCAGATACAGGAAAAGTGCCTGACCTACCTTGCCCTGCATCTTTCCCCACTTTGCTTCAAAACATATTGAGGGTCACTGTGCACTGTAGGGTTGCTCTAGGTCAGGACATACTTTCTGCTTAGCCTGTGTGCAGAATTTGGGGAATTGTTCTGTCTGTAGCCTTATTCCTTAGCATTCACATCAAAATAAATGAACTGTGCAAAAACGAACTCTTACTGGAAAATAAAAACAAGATCGAGTGTACACTGATCTTTGTAATAAATGTAGTAACTTTGGCTTTTGCAGATGCTGGATTTTCTGCAGCTGACAGAGAAGCAAGCTTGGAGTTAATAAAACTGGATATCTCAAGGACATTTCCTAGTCTCTGTATATTCCAACAAGTAAGCAATGTTAACTTTTGTCTTGACTTCTCAGGGAAATTAAGTTTACATAATCTTGCACATCCCTTGGTTGGAACAAGCCATTGAGTTCTGAAGGAGTACACATCTTGAGAGGATAAAGCTCCTAGAGATTTTGGAAAACTATTAATAATCTAGAAAAGAGTAACATCAAGGTACATACAAAACTCCAAACTGTTGGTTAATCATCGTGATTTATCTAACCTAGTTCATGCTGGTTTCTGTCTGATGAAGTGATGCAGGTGAGTGTTCCCAAGTCAGTGAATCAACACTGCTGGTTATAAAAACACAGTGAGAGAGAACACCTCAAACAAATGGGACTGGTTGGCCTTTTTTTTGGTTTGATGCAAAACTGATTTAACTTGTATGGTTTTGGTATGCTTTAGTGACTCAGTTTAATCAGATTTTGTCCTTCAATGCACAAATTTCAGCAGCCCTGTAAAAGGTTTAGATTGTGGTAAATCAACATTTTTAGGCGAAAAACTTTTCCCTTCGGAAATTCTCAGTTACAGTACTCTGTGCAAGATATGGCAGCTATTAATAGTCAACAATGTGAAATTCTTTTTAGCTGTACATGTCCTTTTCAATATGCTCTTCTGTGTTAGGGCATATTGCTGTTTTAACTGTTTTCTTTGTGGTTGAATTCTGCCCCAGTCTCAGAGACATTATGTGGTTTGCATCATTGTTCTACTTTCTTGGCACTATTGTCAAAGTGCTGCTGAGCTATAAGGAATCTCTTAGACTTGCACTCCTATTGTGTAAGTATTTAATATGTAATCAATGTATTGGATAAACTGTATGTGTTTATAATAAATGGGGTTTGGAGAGTTGTTTCATTCTTTTAAAGATAAAATTATTTGGAATACTTCAACTGTTCTAAGCTGCACTGGGCAAGAATGTGTCCTTTGTCAGCAGTAATAGAGACCATCTGTAGCACTGAAGGTTTTTTAACATGCTTGTTGTATAATCAGATGTATTGTCTTGTTTTTGTTTAATTATAGGGTGGTCCTTACCATGACACATTGCACAGTATTTTAGGAGCCTATACGTGTTACAGACCTGATGTAGGCTATGTAAGTGAAGAATTTATTTTTTCAGGGGTGGGGAGGGGAGGAAGGTTTATATTAATCAGTCCTTTTCAGACCAGTATTAAATGGTTTTGTGGGGTTTGTGTGTGCTTTTTTCTATTCAATTACATGCTTGAGAAGTGTGTATAACATTTCTTTTGCTAGATTTAAGCTTTTTACAGGTTAAGTAGTTGGAAAACTCATATTTGTACTCAAAAGTAGATAATTTGAAAATTGGAATCAAAGAGAAGGTGTAGTTAAGTCCTTATTGTTAGTATCAGTCTTACTGAGACTGCAATTGAATTGAAATGATTGGCATTTCCGTGCCTTAGCACTGTGAGCTTCTGGACCAGTCTCTAAAGCAATGCCCATTGAAGCTACATGAGCTCACTCATAGTATTTGACTTAGTAATTATGAGAGGACTGAGTAGATTTCATTTAGTCTCTGTATGCAGAGCAGGGTTATACAGAGAGGCTTATTCCCTATTCAGGAGCAGTTTTAGACAAGGCAAGTGTAGAGAGAGGACATTCCTACTCTGTAGGTAGCACGTAATGCTTGGCAAGAGCTGCTGAACATGACTGCTGGGAAATGAGACAAAGGGCAGATCAGCTGCTGTGCTTCATGTGGCACAGCAACAACCTGTTGTGTTGGGAAGGAGCTTGTTCCTCAGGTTTGCAGGAATGACAGTCACACCTTGCTCCATGTGACTCACAATGGCAGCACTGCACCCTCAGGGTGAGAG
The DNA here is from genome assembly GCA_013399195.1 of Dicrurus megarhynchus. NCBI lineage: Eukaryota > Metazoa > Chordata > Aves > Passeriformes > Dicruridae > Dicrurus > Dicrurus megarhynchus. Next base: position 1,509,038 of record VXAD01007430.1, read on the forward strand.
AGGTTTGCCTGGATTCCACAACAGACTTTGTAGAGAAAGGGAACAATATCATGATCTTATGGTAAATGAAACAAGAGTATAATCTTAAAGTGGTTTTGCTTGTCAAATGAGTCAGTGCAGTTGCCTTTAACTGCTGGTAATTCATTGAAAAGTAAAAGTACAGGCTTTGTCTCTAGGGTCCAAGTCCAGCTTTCCACAAATAAGGATCTAAATGACCCATCCCTGGAACAAAAATAATTACTTAGAAACACCCTATTCTTCAAAAAAATCTTTATTCTGTATATTTGAAAGTGCTGTCAACCTAGCTCATCTTGGGAGTTTAACTTAGAGTCTTTGAAAGAAGGAAATATGGGAATTGTTAGCTTCCATGCACTGAATGTATGATATCAAGGGGCATGTGGGTTAAAAAAATCCTCCTTTTCTGAACATTTCTTAAGCTGCAGCAGCTCAGTGAGTGCATTAAACACTAGTGAACATGAGGACAAAATGAGGCAGTATAATACAGCTATTGCTAAAGGGTATCTCCTTACCTTTTTACACGTCTCCTTTCTTCAGGTACAGGGCATGTCATTCATAGCAGCTGTATTGATCTTGAACTTGGATACTGCAGATGCCTTCATTGCTTTTTCTAACCTTTTAAATAAGCCCTGTCAGATGGCGTTTTTCCGTGTGGACCATGGCCTTGTAAGTATGCAAAAAAACCTGTAACCAACATGCTGTGGATAATGTATAGAGAAAGTTTAAAAAAAAAAAAAAATTGATGATTTCAGCAGCTTGGAAACTAAATCAGAATTTATTTTAAAGCAACACACTTGATAAACAAAACAAAACCCCAACACACATATGCAGAATCCCTCAAAAAAGTCAAACCCAACCAAAGATCACCCCATCAACCTTTTTGAACAAGACGTGAATGAAATTGTTGAGTAGCTATTTTATGATGCTCAGAGAATAGTTATGAGAATATTACTGTAGGTGGTTTTCAACAGCACTGCAGTTGAAGGCTGAAAACACCTTAATGTAAATGTCTTGGAGGTGCTTTTTATCACAGGCTAATAGGTTGCTAAAAACAGACTGTAGCAGGGAGAACCAGGTTTTCCATATCTTCCTGTAGCAGCTGTGTTTCAGTCCCACAGGCTCCTTTTCAGAGAAAGAAACCTCTGACCCCTCAAGTTTTCAGTGGGAGCTGACTGGAGTCTTTGGAGTCTCTAAATTTCCATGTTGGAAGGTATACTAGCAAAATAAGACGCATCTCCTCAAATGTGGTTTTAATTTACTCTAAAGGTATTTCTGTGTAAAATATATGGCATCCTGTATTTCTTTCTCACTTACCTCTTAGCACTATGAAAATAGAATCTGCCTCTTAAGAATTCAAATGCAAGAAATAAAGCAAGGGAATGGATGATGACAACAGTCACTGTTGTTGCTTAAAAAGTAGACACTAGAAATCCCATCAGTATTCCTGCTGGAAAAGCATTCCCTGTTCAGTCCCTGAATTTCATCAGTTGTAAATACAATGGGAAAAAGTACCACAGGGCACCCAGCATTGCTGGGAGCAGTATCAGCTATCTCCATTACAGTACTTGGAAAAAGAGGACGTGCTTGTACATTCAGTGTCTAAATACGGTTTTTGTGAAGATGGTTTTGGAATTAAGTTGGATAGAATAAGATAAATATTTTTTTTAGCTGAGCTAATGGGGTTTGGTATTCTCTGATAGTGCTGTTCAGTTCTGCTAGCCTGGCCAAATAGGGACTATGTGATAAATGTGTGCTTACAGAGGGCAGAGGTGGTGATACATGAAATATTAACATCATGAAAGCAAACCCATGATTTAACAACACAAGGAAAATGTCATCTACTAGAGACTAGTGACACTTGAGTGAGATGGTTTTTGCTTTCTGTGGTGAACATACTGATCTGCAGTCTACCCTCATCTTTTTGTGTCAGCTTAATAAGCAAATGCTGATTTGTTGTATAGTAAATTAATAAAAAATAATAGCAGCATAAGTTAGTTGTAAATAATAGTAAGTTATACAGGTTTATCTTGACTTCTTTTGTTGGTTAATTTTATTAAACTATATTTTTTTTATTACCACTAAGAAAATGTCTTGTTGAATGTGCATTTGATCAAAATAACTACTTGTACTGCTGCCCACATTGCTACCAATATAAATGACTGTAGCAGTTGTGTGTAAGGTCCTGTCTCTGCAGTACTTTTGAAAGTAGGAACTTCAGTAGAATTGTCTTACAGTGGTGCCAGCAGATTGTTTTGAAAGTAGGACTGTCTGATGCATTACCTGCTTCCTTCTTTATACTCACAGGTCTCATAGGTGCTTGGATTTCGTGCATGTAAAAGTCCACACTGGGAAGCTGTTTCAGGGGTACAGCTCTCTAAAGTGGGTTCCTGGATTTCTGGTGTCATGTTTGACATGAAGCTGTTTCTCAGTAACTGACCGTTCAGAGATTTCACATAACTTCAGTTACTTCTGTAGCATACACCCATCTCTGATTGACTTAAAGCCTTATACCGACTATCAGGCTCAGGTTTTTATTTGTCACTGTTAATGAAAGTAGTCCACCATCTTCCACTTCATTCAGAGGAAATGGGAACTGGTTCTATAAGGACAATAAAAAAACTTAGGAAACAAACTTGCCATTCTTTAAAAGGGTTACACACAGAAGTTTCCAAAAGGAGCCTCTTTTCCCTTTACTGTCATGATGTTTTGGGAAGATGTATGCTGTTGCAACTCAAATTTTGAAGAAATCACAGCCTTTCTTTATTGCTTTTATTTGGATATTGTAGTTAAAATGACTGAATCTTTCAAGGACTTTGCTTAACTTTTCTCCCCTATAGTATTAGGGACAGTGATTAAATAACCTTTTGTTTTTAACTCTTAGTCGAATTGGAAGATTTGTTTTTAACATGCTCTCTGTTATGAAATTTGACTAAATACTCAAATTTTAAAGTAACATAAAAGTTATTGTGTTAAAAGCAAGGAAGTTCAGGGGTTTTGATGTCAGCTAGTTACAAACTGTTTCTCTTGCATAGGTGTTTTATCCCAGTCTTTGAATTTTTTTGTGTGAAACTGATATCTTCCTTTTTGCAAAAGAAATGCCTATTAACTAAATGTAGAATGTATGGTATTATGCTGGTATTAGACTATTAGAATAGCTTTGGTATTAGAATATGATTTATGACTGGAATATACTGGACTCTTCACTGTTGCTGTGGAGTATTAACATTATTTTAATTTTGTATTTCATTATGTTCCATTGGGTCTTGGATTTTGTTCAGTATAATATTAAATTACTGCCACAAGCATAAAACACCATTCTGTTATAATTATTTTGAGAAATCAGCAAAAAACTTCTCTCCTGCTGGTATTTTTCTTTCCAAAGGAAGCTGGCCAAGACCCAAAGCAAATGTTACATTGTTTAGTATGAGAATTGTATGTAAAGTGGATCTTAAACTCTTAGTGCTTGCAGATGCTCCCTTGAATGTAAATGCTTAGCTCTTTATAATACCATGTAATTCATTTGGTCCTATTTTTGAAGAGTGTTAATCCTACAACAGATAATACATTTAAGCCTATTAATAACACAGCTAACAGCTTGTTTTCTCCCTGTTATAATTTCCCAGATGTTGACTTACTTTGCCGCATTTGAGGTATTCTTCGAAGAAAATCTGCCAAAGTTATTTGCTCACTTCAAAAAAAATAACTTAACTCCAGACATCTATCTAATTGATTGGTAAGACATTGAAAGTGTAATTCCTAATGTGTGTAACACTGTGTCAGTGTTCATGACAGAAACTGCCATGTTCTTACCTGCTTTAATATTCTTCTAAGATAAAGGCTTTATTTTTTGTTCAGTACTTGAGTTGTCAATCTAAATCATTCCCACGTACTTCTGTGATGCTTAACATTTTCCTAACCTTTATTATTGTACTTGTGTTAAGTTGGAAGTTTATTTTGAAATACTGCTGGATAGCAGTGTTTATCCATATGTAGTGCCTGTTTGAATTGATCTTCTGAGAAAATTTGTCTATTGCATGTGCAGGTGTCTACCAGGGTTGTCTATTCAGAAAATATTGCCAGTCTTGCATTTGAAATGTATACTTTGTCCTGCACAGATCAGGAAAAACCTAACTAAAACATTTGTCCATACAATGTAAAACACGAAGCTACAGAAGAGCTATTGCACTTAGCAGACAGACAATTAGAGTATTTTTATTAGATGAAACTGTCTTCCCTTTTAGTTCTAGTATAATCAGAACATTCCTTAGAGAGGAAAAAAGACAAAGATCTTATTTGCACTTCTGCCAAATTTTAGTGTGGTATTATGGACTTCAAATTGAGTGTTTGCATTTGTGCCTATCAGACCTTGGTTTGGGACAGTTAAAATGTCTCTTTTCAGCAAGACTTTGTTGTCAGTTTTGTAATGAACTGGAAGATTTTTTGTGAAAAATTGGTTTGCCCTTACATTGTTGACAACATCGTCTGTTCTCAGGTATCTGACAAATACCTTAAGTAAAAGAATAAATGCCCAGTGGTAACAGGGGGATTTCTTTTTCTTGAGATCAGTAAACTGTTCTTTTGGAAAATATTTGTAATGTTAATGCAATTTTACCTGAACCTCACTGGCAGTACCCTGACGTTTAAGACCTAGTTGGTAGCACTCAACATGTTGCTGATCTCCTAAACAAAAATACATTTAAAGTAAATCAATCCAATACAAGCTTGAAGTTTGAATACATTAATTTTCATAGGCTCATAGAATTTCTGGAGTATTGGAACAGTCCTCTGTAGTCTAAAACCACTGCTCAAAGCACAATTAGATCAGCTTGCTCAGGACCTTGTCCGTTTGGGGTTTGAGTATCTCCAAGGAACGAGACTCCAGTCTCTTCAGGCAACTCTGTTCCAGTGTTCAACCACCCTTGTAGTTAACAAGTTTTTTTATTTTCTTATGTTTAAAATGGACTTTCCTGTATTTCATTTTGTACTTGTTGGCTCTTGTTTTTTTACTGGATACAGCCAGGAAGAGTCTGGTTCTGTCTTCTTTTCATGCTTCTATCAAGTGTTTTTAGACATTTAGGTCTAAGCCATCTCTTCTCCCAGCTGAACAGTACCAGCCTGCTCAGCCTCTCCCTCTGTGTCACACGTCCAAGCCTTTCATCACATTCATGGTGAGCTGGACTTGCTCCAGTATATCCATGTCTCTCTTGTACTGGGAAGCCCAGAGCTGGCTTGTCAGTGCTGAGTAGATGGATGACCTGCCTTGGCACACTGGCAGTAGTGTTTCTTCTGCGGCCCAGGAGTTTGTGAACAATCTTTGCTCTAAAGGCACATTGCTGGCTTATATTTAACTTGGGGACCACCAGAACCTCCCTGTCCTTTTCTGCAAAGCTGCTTCTTGTTGTCCTTAACATTCATTGGTAGATTTCAGCTCCAAATGGACTTCTTGTGCTGCCTTTGCTTGATTTGTGTGGTTTGTATATGCCTGTGGCGCAGAGGGTGGTGTAACAGGGGCTTTGTGTGACTTGGCTGTTACACTGGGATTAAATTTTAATGCATCATGTGTTGGGGAGTTGTTGGGGGTCGTAATAAATAGGCTCATTTCTCCCAACATTTAATAGGAGAAATACTATGAGAAGGATTTTATGAGTGAAGGCTGAGAATATTAAGTTGAAGTAGATCTATGCACAGAGAATGGAAAAAGTACTAGGATAAGATAGAAGGGAAGAAAGAGACCAGAGGCTGTGGTGTTCAGTGATAAGAGGAAAGATGTTGAAATTGTATTGCCTCAATGTTGTGAAAAGCCTGTGTGTGGAGGAAGCAATTGAATAAAAGGGACATCAGAATAAGATGACTCTAAACATGTGGGAGAGTAACTGAATAGACGACACTGAAATCACCAGGTTATTGTATTTTTAATGGACAATAATGTCAATAGCAGTCCAGAAATTACATGAGCCTGTTACATGATGGGGCTGGTCACCTCTCCAGCAGGGACACACACACAGCAGAGATATTTAATGTTGTCTTCGCTTTGGTCTTTAACAATGATGATGTGCTTTAGGGGTCCCAGAGCCCTGAGCTGGAAGACCATGGCTGTGAGGATGATAAATTTCTATTCAACCCTGAACTTGTGTGGGACTTGCTACTCCAGCTTCATGGTCTATGGGGCCTGATGGGATTCATCCAAGAGCTGGCTGATATAATCTTGAGACCTCTCTCAATGATTTTTGAACAGTCTTGGGAATCTGGAGAGGTTCCAGTTGTCTGGAAGCTGGCAAACATTGTCCTGATTTTCAAGAAGGACAAGCTGGGTGTCTCTGGAAACTAAAGGCCTGTCAGTGTCACTACAGTGACTGCTAAAATTATGGAGAAGGTTATTCTGGGATGTATTGAAAGACACCTGGAGGATAGCACAGCCAGCACAGGTCCACAAGGTGAAAGTCCTGCTTCACAAACTTAATTTCCTTTTATGACAAGGTTACCCACCTAGTTGGGTAGATGTGATATTTTTAGACGTCAGTGAAGATTTTGATACTGTCTCTCACAGTAACCTATCTGGATTCTGCAGCTGGGATGGGGCGACCCCAGATGGACAGACAGACTGGGGAATGAGATGCTAGAGAGGGATCTGGGGGTGCTGGTCGGTGGCAAGCTGAACGTGAGCCAGCAGTGCCCTGGCAGCCAGGAGGGCCAACCCTGTCCTGGGGGGGCATCAGGCACAGCATGGCCAGCCAGGCAAGGGAGGGGATTGTCCCGCTCTGCTCTGCACTGGGGTGGCCTCACCTCCAGTCCTGGGGGCACTTTTGGGTGCCACAATATAAGGAAGACATTAAACNATATAAGGAAGACAGTAAACTATTAGAGAGTGTCCAAAGGAGGGCAACAAAGACGGCAAAGGGCCTTGAGGGGAAGCCGTGTGAGGAGTGGTTGAAGGCACTTGGTCTGTTCAGCCTGGGGCAGAGGAGATGGAGGTGAGACCTCATTGCAGTTACAACTTCCTTGTGAGGGGAAGAGGAGGAGCAGGCACTGATCTCTTCTCTCTGGTGCCCAGTGTAGGAAGCTGTGTCAGGGGAGATTTAAGTTAAATATTAGGAAAAGATTCTTCTTCCCAGAGGGCAGCTGGGCACTGGAACAGGCTCCCCAGGGAAGTGGTCACAGCACCAAGCCTGGCAGAGTTCAAGAAGCTTTCAGACAATGCTCTCAGGCACATGGTGTAATTGTCAGAGCGGCTCCTGTGCAGGACCAGAAATTGGATTCAGTAATCTTTGTGGGTCCTTTCCAACTCAGAGTATTCTGTGATACTATGGATTACTAGTTGGAGATGATGCTATCATAAATAAGGTGATTGTTATGTAGGAGAAACTAAAATTGAGCATCCTCATGGGGTAGGCATGTTCATATCATGCTGTTGTCTAGCTTTATGTTGTAAAGAAGAAATCCTGAGAAACAATACCAGAAATTAGAGATTTAGAGAAAAAGACTGTTTTGACAGAAGGTTGAAAGTTTACATTCCCTTCAACAATTTTGTTTTGATAGAATACTCTTTATTGTATTTTCTTGAGTGAACATTTATGTGATTAGTTTTTTCTCTTAGTACATATATAGGGAAAAAACCAAAACAAACCAAAAAAGAAAAAATTACTGACTTGTGAGCAAAGAACTGAAGTGATGAAGTCTGTGTTGAGGTATTATTGAAGTCTTGAGGCATATCAGGTCCCCCTCTTGTTACTTCTGTGGGTATTGTTAAGAGCACTTGAAAGAAACTTCAGTCAGGCGTGACTGTGGATGGTGCTTCTCAAGGTCTTTGTATCAGTGAACTGCCAATTAGCATTTCTTGCTGACTACCTGCATCCGTATTCAAGCTGTTTATTTTAATTCCTAGGACAATTTACTGTGTTCCTTCCCATCCCTAGAGTTACAACACTGTGATCTTGCACAGGGATGTAGGCTATTTGAGGTAGACCTGCCCAATACTGCATTAAACTTTTCCACACTTGTCCTGAACTACACAGCTCGTACCACTCTGTCCTTAATTTTGTTAGACAGTGCAGGTTGTATTATGTAAAGCTTACATATTTTACTTAAGTATATGTTTAAGTGTATTCATATGTGTGCATGTGCATACATATACATACTTTCTATTTCATAATATTTTGATCCTGTAGGAAACAGATTCAGATTTTTTTTCTTTAAACTGCCACTAAGAGTGTGGCTACAGTGTGTTTAAAGTTAGGGAAGAATATGATACAGTGTCGCTTTGAGTAGGCCGACCTTTTGCTTGTAGGTAAAAATCTCTGTGAAACAGCCTTGCTCTAACATTAATCTTATTTAAATGAACATTTGTTCTGAGCTCCAAAGGGACGCCTGCTGTTATTCCAGTGGCTGGTGTGGTTACTGTGCAGGCATGTGTGCAGTAAGTCTCAGCTGATGCTAGCTCTGGGAGGCTCCAGTAGCCAGTGCTGCACAGACCAGTTGCTGGGAAACCCTCCTGCTCCTGCCACAATTACAGTGGAGGCAACTAGTCTCCTTTATGCTTCTTCCTGTAACCCGTGCTGCAGGGAACAGCAGTAAAATTGGTGTGCTTAAATCATTTTTGTAAGGGATATGTTCCAAGAAAAAGAAATGCTGTAGGTGGGCTCAGCTGTGCATGTTTTCTTGGAGCTGGTAGAGGACTTAGGGAGGAGAGCCCCCCTGCTAGTTTAATTCCACTGCTGCCCTCTATAATGGGAAAACTCCAAGGACTGAATAGTTTAATTAAAAGGTACTGTCACATGATTAATGGGGGATACCTGCCACAAGTAAGGCATCTCATTTAAAAAGGACACATGTGCTTTAAGCCTAAACTCCAACTGATAAATCTGGTAGAAAGAATTCAAAAGCTGTACAGGGTTTTACTTTTTTGGGTGAGTATAAAGGGGATCAAGTGTGAAAGAGCCATAAAGAGCAACGTGCAGTCAGGTTCACAAAGAACAGAGGGGAAGTAGTGTGTCTGAACAGTCCAGTCTTGGCCTCTCACTCTGTCAGCTGATGTTCCGCAGGCTCTTGTGAGCAGAGTAGAATGTGGATGTGCCAAGGACACATGCTGTCTATTTATGGCCTGCTGCTGCTATACAAACACTTCTTTATCCCTACTCAGAAAAATGATTTTGGCAATAATTATAGCCAAGGGCTGTGTTTGTACTGATGGATTGATCAGTGGTTCATTACATGGACTGTGATGGTGCTCCATGAACATGAACTTTCTATTGACACCATGTGCTTGTTATGATAAAGGTCCAAGCCACTCTGTGTGGCCATTTTTAGTGGGCACTTCCAGTAAAGTATTTATAAGCTTGCTTTCTGTTACTTTAAGAAAAGCATAGTCCATGTCATGCCAGTAACTCTCCACTCCCCCCAAAAAATGCTCTCTTGCAGTCAGCATTTTACATTAAATACTATTTACTTTTCTTTTTTCTGAATAAGAAACAAAGTAAACACTTCCACTTTATTTTTAGATTGTAATGATTTTAAAATTTACATACAGGGGAAAGGAATGTGTAGTGCAAGAATACGTAAGATTTGATTTGTAACAGTGTTGTGTGTGAGTTGCCAATCCAAAATTTGGCCTACCTGTCTGCATTGCTCTTGCTAATATCTTATAAAGACTTTTTAATTAAAAAAGAAAGAAAATAGAAAGAAGGAGAGGGGAGAAGAAAACGCAAAGGAAAGACACATGGAGCCTGTGATTATCATGGTAGAAGTGCTGTGCTTTCTTGATGACTTTATGTTCATATGCTTTCCCTGTGAGCAGCAAACCAGCCAGGACTTCATGCATCTACCTCAAAGTACACTTTCATCATAAGCAGGGCCGGGGAGGAGCAGGAGCATTTGGTGCTTCTTTTTTTCCTCTTGCAAACAGAGAGAGGCCAGGAGCCTGCACCTGCATTGCTCTGACACTGGATGTGTCTGTGTGAGTTATCTGTGTTGTCTGCACCTGTGACTTAGAGTGGGTTGGAAGAGAGCTGCAGACAGAAGCCATCCCGCAGTACAGCGACAGCAGGTCATGTGCAAGGAGTGCGCCACTGCCGCTGAAAGGCGCTGCTGGAACTGCTTCAGTCTGGCAGCTGCTTTATTACTCTAATAAATTTCAGCTGCATTTCAGACCAGTAGCTCAGACATCTAATAAAAAATGTCTTTCAGTAGGAAATGTTTGAAGGGATGAAATGCTGTGTCCATTCTAAGCAGTGATTCCTACTGATGTTTCACTGCTTATTCTAGGGGCCCAGTCTCTGCTGTTAGGGCTTGATGCATCAGTTTCATGCAAATATTAATGAAAGTTAATTGCCTTGTTAAGTTCCTGCAAATGGTGCTTCCTTCCAAATTATGAAGAGCTCAATGGCAAATACCTTATTTGATGTGACAGCTTTTTTGATGTAAATCCTTTCATATAAAAGTAGTGTTCTAATAAATAGTTCTTTCTTTTGCCAGTTAATTTTCTGCATAGTTGGAAATTTAATACAAATGGGTTATTCATGTTAGGTCTGAATCACGACAGAATAATAGCTTTTGTGAAATAAAAACAGGTCCAAAAAGTTGGCATTGTTACTTATCTTTAACCCAGGCTTGTTTCTGGTTGGGTGTTTGCCCGCTACTTGGTGACCAGGAAAGGACTCAGCTGAATTGCTTCCTATTACACTGTTCCTTTTAAATTGAAAAGCTGTTGCTGTTTCCTGTACATGTGTGTACAGACAAAAGTCTTAATTCTGCCATGTAGGTATTCTGTGGCAGTACAGTTTTATATGTGTGTGACTGTGCAAAAATATTGAAAGAGTATACAAAGTATATGAAGTCTGCAGTGCAGGATCAGCTGGTAACCCAAAGCAGGAGCTTGTATCCTGCTCTTCTTACACCTTCATGTATGTGTGATGAACAGGTGTGTGGGTTTTTCATCCCAGATTTCTACCTTTTGTTTATTTTTATAATTCTAACTTAGCTTTTTGGAGAACCAAACCACTACAAGGATTTAAAATGTTTCCACTCGTTATAAGAAGATTGCAGTAAGATGTAAAACTAGAAAAACCAGTAAAATCCTAAGGATCATAAAGCTGCAATTCACTTGTCACCTGAATTTGTGCAAATGTTAGTTTCATCTGGATGTTTATAAAATTAATGTCTTTTCCCTTTTTTCTAAAGTGTGCTGATTTACACAGAAGCCATGTACTTAACAACACATCATCCAAGTAAATTTTTATATAGTAAAAAACAGATAATGAAGAAAACCTTTGATTATTATATGTGAAAATACATTACTTCATATTCTATACCTATATATGTGTGTGTGTGTGTGTGTATCTGTTCCATTTTATCTTTTTAATGCAAATCCAAATTTCCTAAATAAAAAACTTGAGGGAATAGAGGCTAGTTTTAAACACATGAAAACTACTGCTCAATTCAGCATACTTGAAAAGGAGTCCTTTGTTAAAAGCTGTGGGAGTGTTTGATTGAAATTTGAGCCTTTGCTGACCTCTGCCGGGGAGAGAATTCTTTGCAGTTTTATGGAGATTTTTGTGCAGTGCATCTGTGGAAAAGTTCTCTCTGATTCTGAAGGGAAAAAGCACTGTAACCCTTTCCTCTGATATACTGTAAAGTGATGCCAGGAAGCTTAATTCTCATCGCTTGCTGTTAGGTCATTGTTGGTGGCAGTGCTCACGCTCTGCTGTGTAGCGAGATGCTGGATAAAGGAGAGAGGAGGGAGAAACTTCTTGTTTCTGGCTGCAAGGCTGTCAGCATTTTGGTGAAGGAAGAAATGTGCTCGTGGTAGTTAATGACAATACAGTTTTAGCAACTTAGGAGGAGGTTGTTGCTTCTGGTATTACCCTTTCGCTTCGGGGATCACATCCGTACAGGCACACTGAGCCACCATCTTATCACCACAATCTACACCTCTTTGGACATCCTGCCTTGCCTGTTTCTCTCAGCTGAAGGGAGTTCAAGCTGTTCCTTCCTCCAAAACTCATGCTATTATTACTTTTCCGGTTAATCAAGCCTGGAACACAAGCGTTAATTTTATTCACCTCCTATATCTGAATCACAAAATTCCCGTTGCAGTTTGTCTTAAGGTTCAGCTTTTTGTGTTCTTGCAACTCAAACTGCATCAATTCTCAACTCTGAGGCGATGATTAAACAGGCCTTTGATTCTAGCTGTGGTCGTTGTATGCCCATTGTAAAACCGTGTCTGTTGTTTCTTCTGGTGTGATCCAAGAAAATCAAACTTGGGGACCATGTGTTAATGGTTGTGCAATTTTATATTGTCATGGATTGGTATGCTGTGACTGACAGAAGTACTTTTGATATATAAAAAGGAATATTCAATTACAAATATTTGAGAAGCCTCAAACTTACTGATGATTGGTGTGTGTACCTCTGTGAGTATCCAAGACTTCTTGTCCAGTAACTCTGAAAATTTTGTTCTGCTTTTCAGGATATTCACATTGTACAGCAAATCTTTGCCACTAGACTTGGCTTGTCGTGTCTGGGATGTGTTCTGCCGTGATGGAGAAGAGTTCTTATTCCGTACAGCGCTGGGAATACTAAAACTTTTTGAAGATATTTTGACCAAAATGGACTTTATTCATATAGCCCAGTTTTTAACAAAGCTACCAGAGGACTTGCCTTCAGAAGAATTCTTCACATCTATTGCTGCCATTCAGATGCAAAGTAGAAACAAAAAATGGGCTCAGGTAAAGAGGATGTCAATCTTTGGTAACTGATGATTATACTTTACTCATGAAAATGGGATTTGGCAACATCTGGAAGAATGTTTTAGCAGAGCTAGTGTTTGATTTTATGGGTAGGTAGAACTGTGTAGCTCACTCCATGCTCCTAACGTAGATTGAGGTGAGTGGATTCCCTCAGCTTGAACTCCTCTGGAAAGGCAGACCTCAGTCAACATTCAAAATTGAAATATTGAGTGAAGTTTATGAAGTATAAAATTTATTAATTCCAAAGGCTTCTGGCAATATTACAACTTGATACTTAAAAGCAGCAATCCACTCCTTGGGAGAAGATGACACATTTGTCAAGACACACTATCACACAGTCATCTTAATCTTCTTGAAGATCTCTACTCTGCCTAATTTTGGGCTCTACAGAAGTGATTGCATCTCTTGACTTCTTTATTGGGATTTAGTATGGGATTTCAGAAATTGTTTTATCACTGTAATTTCAACTAAATTCCAGTTTAAAGAAAAAAGATGTCACCTGAATGTGGAAATCATTAAGTGGCTGTAACAGCCATTCATGTTGGAGAGTGGAAACTCCCCCACTTTTTTTTATCCTCCTTTGTTCAAAGTAGCAATACAGCCCACTTTGTGAGTCATTCCATAACAGACCTCTGCCCATTTAATCCAGTTGCTTTTGTGCAGAGAAAACGAAAGGTGGTGTTAAACGTAGTGGTTGGGGCAATTCAGCTGCAGCTGGGTGTTTCTGGTTCTTTCCTGGGGTAGCAGTGCCTTTAGATGCTGGGGATTGCCAGCTTTCTCTTTGAGATGAGGATTTCTAACCTTCACAGCAGGAGTGGCTCCACAAGTTGTTCATTGTCTCACCTTCCTTGAACATGTCATGTGCACATGAGGATTGCATTCCAAATAAATTCCCAGCCTGCTGCTGCTTCCCTCATGGAGAAGGAGAGATAGGGGTCCTATTCTGCCAAGTACGCCAAATAACAGCCTTCAAAAGTGTGTATTGGGGGGGAGATGGAGTTTAAACCTTTGTTAAATCTGTTTCTATCCAACATGTCACACAGACTTACAGGAGAGGTCTCTTGTCAGTGGAGACTTTCTCTAAATTTAATTACATTTGATAGTTAAAATAGTATTTCTCAGATATAATTGGAAACTCTTCAGAATAAATTATTGAGTAATTTTTTAAATCTAATGCTTTTCTTCTCTCTCATTACTTGAAATGTCTAGATACTGGCTGCTCTGCAGAAAGATAACCGGGAAATGGAAAAAGGAAGTCCTTCACTCAAACGTTAACATTGGGTTTGCCTCCAGTGACTCCAAGGAAAAGAGCTAAAGTGGCAAAAGTATTGATTACTGTTTGACATGAATGAGCCTGCAAATCAAAGTGTTAGTTCAGAGTTCTATTTAGTCGTAGAATAGCCTTAAGGGGGAGAGAAGAAAAACGAGGAGGAGGAGAAAAGAAAAAAAAAAGAAAGGAAATTAGGGGATAAACCCCTTATAAATTAAACCTAGGCTTAGCCTTAAACTTTTAGTGGTATGAGCATATGCTGTGGACAGCATTACACATTCTGTACTTCTGATGAGGGCAGTCAAACAAAATAATACCAGGGGTTTGGGGTTTTCTAAATTTTTTTCTTTGATGTTTTAAAAGACTGGACATTCAGCAATGTTGGTTGCTTTGACAGCTATTCCCCTGTTTCATTCTTAGACAGGATACATTTCCAATACATGTAACAGTAGCTGGATCTGGATTTTAGATCACTGGTGCTGGAATTTTAAATGATGTAAGGACCATTTCTTTAGAAATGCTTCAGATTTTATAGGCTGTGGGTCCCATTTACCAAAGAAATCATGTAGACATAGAACTACACTCCTTTCTTTAATAAGAAAAAGTAGAAAGTAAACTTGGAAGAGAATTCAAACCAGCAGTGCAAAACTAATTATTCTTCAAGATGCCTTGGAAATTTATTTTTCCAATATGGACTGGATGCATATGGAGGAAATTCCATTCATCAAACTAGATTCCAAACTCACCAGGAGCATTCTAGTATTAAGGTGGCATCATTTCCCAAATGTACTCTCTTTCCTCTGTTTAAAGCCAAGGTCACATCCTACTAAATGCATGTTTCCATGTGTCCCTCTCCTGGGGCAGTGCTGTTTCAGGATGTTCTTGCCTGCCAGCTGCCCCCTCCTGCGCCATGTGTCCAGTCATGGAGATAAAACTGTGGACTTAGCAGATAAACTGAGAAATGGTTAAAAGCAATTTTGATAGTTACTTTAAGCCCAGCTTTGCTCACTGGCAGAACTGAGAAGGAGGGATGGTAGGGGAGCAGTTAATGTTTGTCAGTGTTGCTGCTGAAAAAAAAAGGTTTTGTGGGATCTCCTGAAGCTGCTGCTGCCGCCACAGTGGGAAAGTTATGTGGAGCTGATCCATAGAGTGACAAGTGAAAGAAGTTTATTGGGAAATGTGCCAGACACCATAAGTACAAGCTGTCATTTCTGAGCGTTTTATCCAACCTCTAATACATGAGAGCAAGTTACAGCAGCAGCAAACTGCTGTTACCTAAATCCCTCGTACATCTTAGATCCTCTCTGCATTCAGGTGAATGTTGAAGGGCAAATAATGAGTGCCTCTGATTTACAAGAATGTTTATTGCATAGTGTACAGTGTAAAACCTATTTTATAATAATGATGATCATTGAAAAGGGAAATGTAACTGAAGCAATATTTGAGTCAACTGTGAACAGGCATTACTATATCCTCCAGCTGTATGTTCAGCAGTTTCCCAATGCTCTTCAGCTGGTTTATGCTGATTATTTTGGCATTGTCTGAATAAAAACCAAGAAGAATAGTTGCACACTGCTCAACTCAACATACAATGTAAAGGACCGAGGGACATAATCAAAACACCATCCTTTGGTACAGACATTATTTCTATGAGGGATAATTTGATTGTAATATTAAGAAGAGTGAGAACAAGATTCCCTGGTAAGTGAGGACTCATAGTCACTTTGAAAGATGTGTAATGCAAATGCAGCCTGCAAGTCCGATACCTCACTGACCTCTTCTCCTGTCCACTTTGTGTACCTGGTGTAAAGGATGTGTTTTTTTGTTGGTCATCTTAATTGCTCCACAAGACATCATCTAGGTCATCACTTACTGAAAACAGATGTTAAGATGTGATAGGAAACATGTTAATTCACTCAAAATTTGTACAGAATTTGTCCTCCAAGGACTAGTACTTGTATGCTCCGTTGCTTTGAAGTGCAATAGAAAGCAGGAAGGTCAGTAAGTGTTTTTTGATATTACTTTTTCTATTACTACAACAAATATGCCTTTCCATGAAGAAAATGAGAGGCCTACCATCCGAAACATTTGCACTATGCTTTTAAACGGTTTATTAAACACAGAGATCACTTTTTCCTCAGTATACAGTTTTAGGTGGTACTGTAACTGGCTTTGTGGTTTAAGTCTTCATTGCAACTACATTTGTATTTTCTTTTAAAGCAAGTCTACAAGTGTGGCTCATTTGTCTGGTTAAAAATGCTTTTTTAGCTACTAGATATCTTGGCAGCCATCGACAGCCTGTTCTTTTTCTCTTCTCAATAAGATGTTGAATGTAACAGTGACAGTGGGCATAGTTGTGGGGAAAAGGCCTGCTGCAACACTTGTGCACTGTTGTTACTTGCAAATGTAATTACTTTGTTTTGTGATTTGATCTGTTCTTAGAAGTTGTATATATTTTCTAAATGATTTCTTTGTGTATATAAGGTATGTTCTTTAATGAAGAAACAGCAATGCAATAAGGAGCTTTGCACAGTTTGTTTTCAAACAAAATACATGTGAAAAATCACCTGCCTAAACATGCAATTATTTCAACTTCTCAATAACTTGATTTAAAGGTAATGCTTGAATTTCGATAAAAACAGAGATGAGTAGTAATGGCATAGAATTCCTTGCCACTGAGCTTTTCAAGTTTCTTGCAGTATACCAAATCTCTTAATTAGCTATTACAGAAATCTTCCTTAAGAAATTCAGGGAATTGCATTTAAAAAATTTGACAATTTTATCGTTCAGGTGCTTGAAAGTATCTGTAACAAGATGCATGAGATTTTCTTTCATGGAGCAAATGTCCCCATCAAGCAGACTTTTTTTCATGTGTTCAAGGAAAAATAAAACTGCTGCAATGCATCAAAAGTACCACTGTACATGCAGCAGATCAGAGAAACCAGAAAACTCCAACCAGCTTTGGGATTCTTTACAATCTGCACTTTATAATAAAGCAGTTTTGCAACTTCAATCTGCAGTCAGTCATTAATGTTATTTCATTTAGTAAAGAATTTCATTTGGATAAAAAAAGGTACCTTGTAACAGCTTATTTTTGAATGTTTTAAAACAAGAGTGACATATAGAGAAGTGTTGGTACATCTCCTGTACATCATGTTTAAATTGGGTTATGTAGTTACCATGTTTGTTTTGTTTAGATATGTGTATCAAACTGGAACTTTTTTCAACTGTAAATATATGGTTTTGTTAAATAAAGTCATGTAAAGTTATCTTAATCAGCTATTGTCAGTGTAATCCAGATATTAAAAATTCCAGTACTTCTCTTCTTCTTCAAAGGAGGCTTTGCAGTTTTTGTCTGTTCAAAAAGAGGACTTTGGGCCATTTGTGCATTGAAGGTGGAGGACTTTTTGCTGATCCTTTCCAAGTTCTCATGTTAAAATACCTGTTAAATTTCATCATATATTTAGAAGATCTGATACTTACCATGCCTGTGGCTTTATCACTTTTCATGCACCTTTCTCTAGACTGGGCCTGAGGTCTGATAAATTTATTATGAAAAGTAGTTGTAAATACATCTTTGTGACATGCACAGAACTCAGAAATTCTTAAATACCTTATCCTGGCTTTGTTTTGAAAAGAAGAAATATTAGTTTATTGCAAGTTTCATAATCACAAAGCATTTTTGTGCTAAAGTTAAGGTAGTATTGTTTTCCTTCTGACATAGATGTAACTTCAGGACTTAAAGTGGAGAAGCTTCCTGTTGCTCAAGTGAAAAGAGGTTGAAAGACCAAATAAAAGATAGATAAGAGAAGGGAGAGAAGGCAGTACCTGTGCAATAAAGGTACATGTGGAACGCAGACAAAGCCTTGGCTGCCATGGTTTATCCAGCGAGGAGCTGTCCCACTGCTTTCGCTGAAGTATCTCCTGATGTGCGGAATTAGAATGTGAAATTGGATTTGTTCTCTCTAAGCTGACACCGATTCAATACTGACAGAGATTTATATTGTATCTGTTACAGGAGTTGCACATATTTGTTCAAAACTAGATTTACTTTTCATTACTTGTTTTCCCAAATAATAATTCCAGGTTTCTTAAGCCATGATCAGCAAAGAAAGAGGAATTTGCTTTCTGGCTTTTTATCTGAATTCCCCTACAAGTAGGGGTCAGCCCAGCGTAGTGACATTTCTGCGTTTCCAGCTGCTGATTCAGCAGCCCTACAGTATCCACCTTTTCCTCAAAGTCCTGAAGCGGTATCTCAATTCCAAGCAACCCACGTTTCTGCTGCAGTTTCAGGTTGTTTCTCCACAGGCTGGCTCTGGCCGGTTTTGTTTTGGTCAGGAAGGATATCGCTCTCCTCTGACATGTTTCGACGCCCACCAGTTCAGCCTTTCTGCCTTGTCTTTCTGCTTCCATTAACTCCAGTTTTCCCATGGGGTGGCTGAGAATATGGACTGTGTTCGAGACCTTTTTGGGTTTCAGGATTTCATCACAGATAGTCGAGCTCTTTCTTCATGTGCTCAAAGTCCACAGAGCCTTGACCAGTTCTTTCTGAGCGCTCAAGGTGGTTCCAAGCGTTTGGATTTCACGCCTCGGCCTGATGTTTTCTGCGTGGGCCGAGAGGAGTAGAACTACAAGAAGAATCGCTCTATTTCTTTACTCCTCACCTGCCCGGGGAAGAGATTATTCCGCTTGAAGTGTCATGACAAAGATAAAGCTCCTCCCGCCGCGCTGCGCGGCTCCGGCAGCGCCTGCGTGCCCCGCTCGCCGGTCCCGGCCCCGCCCCGCTTCCCCCGTTGCCGGGCACCGGCTCGG
>VXAD01007430.1:1527894-1591381 GCA_013399195.1 Dicrurus megarhynchus
GGGCGCCGAGGCCGAGGGCGGCTGGAGCAGCCGCGAGGAGCAGCTGCTGCTGGACGCCATCGAGCAGTTCGGCTTCGGCAACTGGGTAAGGGGTGAGGGGCGAGGGGCAAGGGGAGGGGGCGACCCTCCTCCTCGGACCAGCGGCCCTGACAGCAGCCCCCGGGGGCGCGTCCTGCGCTGCGGACCCCGGGCTGCCCCTGTCTGGCGGGGCCGTGCCGGGGGTGGCTCCGGACGGGCTCCTTGCGGGCTCCCCGCTGGTCCGAGGAGCGCACCTGGCAGCTCGGACCTGTCGCTCCCTGAAGTTCTGCGTTTGCCTCCCGTCAGCGCGTCCGTGTCACAGATCTTGCACCTGCCTCTTATTCGTGCTCAGCCTTTGCCTTCAGTATGTCCCAGCTGCGGGCTGGCTGCTCGCCTTCCCTGTCACTGCACAGCCAGGCTTGGTTTTAAAAAACAGCAGTAGAGAAAGCATCATTTCACAATCACAGGATGGGTCAGGTTGGAAGGGACTACAGTGGGTCATCCCAGAGCACATTGCACAGGATTGCATACAGACGGTTCTTGACTATTTCCAGTGAGGGAGACTCCACAGCCTCTGTGGGCAGCCTGTCCCAGTGCTCAGTCACCTGCACAGTGAAGAAGTTCTTCCTCATGTACATGTGGGACTTCCTGTGCATCAGTTTCTGCTTGTTCCCTCTTGTTCTATTGCTTGGCACCACAGAGCAGAGCCTGGCTCCATCCTCTGACACCTCCCTTCAGATACTGATGGACATTGGTGATGTCCCCTCTCAGTTGTCTCTTCTCGAGGCCGAACAAGCCCATCTCCCTCAGCCTGTCCTTGTGAGAGAGACACTCCAGTCCCCCAGTCATCCTCATTGCCCTCCGCTCGACCATTTGATTAATTTTTGATTGACTTGATTTGTTGTTACTTATGTTTTGCTTTGTGAAATATAAAGACTTTTTCAAAACCTTAAAGTGTACGATCATTGCAGCTTGCTTAGTTCTTAAATAACTAGAAAATAATAAATACTGTTATTCTCACAGTAAATACTGTTTGTCTATTTCCATGTTGCTCCTCAGTAATGTGATCTAAACAAGCAAAACCCAAGCTGTACAGTGCTGTCGGTGTTCGCTTGGGACTTGGACAGCTTCCTGCTCACGGTGAGCTGGCTTTGTGGGAGTGCCATGGGTGCTCAGGAGTCACCAGGGTGCACTGTAAACACTCGTCCAGAGCTGAAATCACAGATCTGATGGAAACACAGCCAGTATTGCTAGAGAAGTTTAGGTATTGGGAGTTGGCTTTTGAGGAGCAGGGAAAAAGTCGTGCTCTTTCCTGAGTGCTCATTATACTGGAGATGTAATGGGAATCGTTTTATCACTCCTCCTTTTTTTCTGTTTAGGAGGACATGGCTGCTCATGTGGGAGCATCCCGAACACCTCAGGAGGTGATGGAACACTATGTGAGCATGTATATCCATGGCAACCTGGGAAAAGCCTGCATCCCTGACACTATTCCGAACAGGGTGACGGACCACACGTGTCCCAGTGGCGGCCCACTGTCTCCCAGCCTGACCACGCCGCTGCCGCCGCTGGACATCTCGGTGGCCGAGCAGCAGCAGCTGGGGTACATGCCGCTCCGCGACGACTACGAGATCGAGTACGACCAGGACGCCGAGACGCTGATCAGCGGCCTTTCGGTGAACTACGATGACGACGACGTGGAAATCGAGTTAAAAAGAGCTCACGTGGACATGTACGTAAGGAAACTCAAGGAGAGGCAACGGCGGAAGAACATTGCGCGAGACTATAACTTGGTACCGGCCTTCCTGGGCAAGGATAAAAAAGACAAGGAGAAAGCTCCCAAACGAAAGATCACAAAAGAAGAGAAGGAGTTGAGGCTGAAACTGAGGCCTTTGTACCAGTTCATGTCTTGTAAGGAGTTTGAAGACTTCTTTGAGAACATGCACAAGGAGAGGATACTTCGAGCAAAGATTCGGGAGCTGCAGCGGTATCGGCGAAACGGGATCACCAAAATGGAAGAGTCGGCAGAGTACGAGGCGGCCAGGCACAAACGGGAAAAGAGGAAGGAGAACAAGAACATAGCTAGTTCCAAGAGAGGGAAGGAAGAGGGTAAAGAAGGTGAATTTGCTGCCATTGAAAACCTGCCTGGCTTTGAACTCCTATCAGACAGGGAAAAGGTGCTCTGCAGTTCTCTGAACTTGAGTCCTGCACGTTACGTGACTGTAAAAACTATCATCATTAAAGACCATCTCCAAAAAAGACAAGGAATTCCTTCAAAGAGTCGCCTTCCCAGTTACTTAGATAAGGTACTGAAGAAAAGGATTTTAAACTTTCTGACAGAAAGTGGTTGGATATCCAGGGATGCTTCATGAAACTCAGCTGATCTGAAAAAACACAGCAGAGGCCCATTACAGCCTCAAGGACTCTGTTATTTTTTCCTTCCCTCCCCAAAGATACAGAAACCATGTCGCTTAAAAACACAAAAAATCAGATATATAAACCCCCACAGTCATCATGATCCATGGTGGCTCAAATAGACTTTTGCTTTGGACCATGGGAAATACTTAATTGTGAAACTTCTACATTGGATTTTACTGCTTTTGGTACATTATTAGAACAGATTTTTTCATGTGAACTTACTTAAGTCCAGTAGTCCCAGAGTAGTTGCTTTAGTCCGTACTATTGGATAAATGAATCTCAGTGTAATCCTTGCTTTTCTTTGAAGGTAGGAGATAGTTTCATTTGCTGGAAACTTTCTTCACCCTTTGTTTTGTTTTTTTTTGGCATAATGCTGGCAGCAAAGTGAAGCTTACAAAAGTCCTGTGCTGAGGAGCAGGTGAGCAGGGACTTTTGTGACCATTGCTAAGCTTTTGGAACATTCTCCTTAGTAACTACAGCCAAGGCATGGGGACACTGGGATGAGTTCCTGTTGAGAATACAGCAGGGATGAGCTGTGGCAGGGAGGGGGAAGGAAGGAAGGAAATGTGGTTGGTTGAGATGCTTTCAGGGAGTTGTGCTGTGGAGGGGGGTTCTTGAAGAGCTCCTAGCTGATCTGGGCATTGTTTTGACTTGAGTGTCCTGAAACAGACCCCTCTGAAGCTTTGAGTTTCCTACGTGGTACTGGAGTGTCAGGAATCCCCAGCAGCTGTGGTGCTCTCCTCCAGAGGAGGGGTCAGCTACAGCGAGATACCTGATTTGGGCCAGAAATGGGGTTTGGGAGAATAGGCAGTGAGGTCTTTGGCAGCAGTTGGGAGCGTCAGGCAGCAAAATCACTGCTTGTCCTTGTTGGGGCGCCTGCTCCTCCTCCTTTGGGATCTTAACTGCTGACCTCACACGGGCTGAGGAGGTGTAGCTGCCTCCTTCTGAATTTCGTTGGAAAGTCAGGGAAAGGGAGCAAGATTCTCAAATAGGGCGTGATCACTGAGACTGGTCTTTAAAAACACAAATAACCATTAATGCTGATTTGGTCAAAGTGCACAATGTTCCTAAATTTGGAACATTTAATCCAGCCACTGTAGGGTTCTAATTGCTCATACCTTGAAACATACCGGCCCAGGCACTTTGAATCTGAGGTTACTGACAGGTAGAACAGTGCACTTTGGGAGGGGTCTCCTCCCAGTTCTGACAGCTACAGCCTGGAGTGCTGCTGGAGCCGGGCACCAGCTGGGATATAACACAGTGGGAAACACAAATGCCAGACCCACAGTGATGTTCTAGTAAGAGCTATTGATTAAGGAAAAGATGTTGAAGGAGGATTAGAAAAAAATTTTTATGCCCATTTCATCCTTAAATTCCCATGCTGGTATTTAACCAAATGAATAAAAAATGTTGGTTGCCACATGAAAGATGGCACAGATTTACTTGTGCCTGAGCCTCTGTGCTGGTCGTGTCTGGAGCAGGAAGCTGTGACTGGAGGCCAGCTGGGCAGGTCTTCTGGAGTGCAGGTGTACCAAAAACTTGGAACCTGACTAGCTTCAATATGAGTGCAATATCTGGAAATGTCATCTTGCTTTGATGCTTTGGGCTGTAGTCAGTGAGGATACCACAAAATCGTAAAACAGTATTAATTCTGCAGTTTGGCGGAGGTATTCTGATCAGAACTGGGTTTCATTTAATACATCCAGCATTACCAAAATAGTGTTACCAGTGAGTTTAGAATAAAAGGGGTACAATTACAAAGCCAGCATTTCTAAGGGAAAAAACCAAAACTCTAGTGCCTTTTTCTTTTGAGCTTATGATGTTATGTCCCTTCAAAAAAGGTAAGGGCTATGTCCTCTGGGATATAATACTTCGTTTGGCTTATCTGTAAGTGGTTTGTTGTGGCATACTTGAGACAAAACTGTCTCTTCTTGGCAGCAGTGGAGCTAACTGCAATGTGCTGAGTAGCTTTAATAACCACTTCCACTCTATATGCATGTACAAGCAACACACAAGTTCATAAGGTTTAAACCCTTGGTTATTTTCTCTGTCCTACTCCTGTGGGAGAGAAGCTCAGTCTTTCTTTTCAGCATTCTAGTTATGCAGTTTGGTTCTTCCTGTAACTTGTTACCTAACTGCCATAACATGGTGTTATGAAGCCTCAATTCTGCATGTAGCTGGGAGTTTAAGAGAATTGTTTTGGTTTTGGTTCTGGTTCTTCTGGGTTTTTTTTCCCTCAAATCTGTGATTTTCATATTTCTACACTGTTTTGACACATCTGAGTTTAACTGAAGCAATAGTGTAAAGCCCATCTGAACAATAACTTAGGAAAAAATCTAGGCACCAACGAGTCATTTAAATGTTGAAATGAATTCTGCATTTACACTTTGTAGCTTCTTAATTCCTCAACCCCTCCAAAATGTTTCTTTGGTGCTAGACGTAACTTATTGAACATCAAAATGAATGTAAAATAAAGTATTTTTAATGTATGCAATATGGATATCAATATTTATTTTGTACTTGCAAGCTAACTCAAGGTGGTAAATGTTTGCTTTAGCAAATACTAGTCCCTTGGAAAGGGCTTCCCTAGAAGCAATGTCTCATTGTCAGCTATGCTTTTAATTTTAAAGGTGACTTGCACTAGAGGATGCTGCTGTTCCATATTTCACATGGAACTGATGTAGTCTAAGCATTCCTTTGTTATGAGCTGCTGGTTTTCTGTTTGATTGCTTATAAATTGAGATGCAGTTAATGTTAAGCCAGCAATTTACTACAGCAATGCTGCTTCTCTTCTGTGGTGAAGGGGCTGAGATGGCAAAGAGCTCTTTCAAGTTGTATTTTGTGTTGATCTGGAAGTGCTTCCTGTACTGTACAAATAACCCAGCCTTCATGTTGCTAATGACAAGGTGTTTTATATGCTTAATGCTTTTGACTTTTCTAATTAAAGTTATTACTAATTATAGTATCTGTCTTAACAGCATTGATGTAAGCCTATGAAAAAGCAACATTCTCTAAGCTGTTCAAAATACTGATCTTGTGCTCTGGATAGGGGCTGTGCTGTGTGTGTCCATCCCAGGGCTGTGTTGAAGGGAGGGAGCATCCATCTCCCAGGGCTTGGATGCTGCAGAGTATTCTGGCTGCAGCCCCTCCTGCCCCGTGCTCCACGGCAGGCCCAGCAAGCAGTAAGAACAGTGTCTGGAGGTTTGCACTAGTCTGTGACCATGAACTGCCTTGTAAATCCCACAAACTAAGCACTCTGCCATTATTCTCTTGTGCAGCTGCTGCATCCGATTCCTTTGCAACTGAAACAGGCTTCATGAGCCTTCTGGTTTACTCTTCTCACAAAATGTTTTTGCATGTGCCCCAGTCACTCTTAAGTGATGACACATTAAATACTGTGAAGCAAGACACCCCATGAGCATGTTCAGCTCATCAGCTTCTTTCTTCCTTAAAGGGAATGTTGCATACATTTGAAGTTTACTGGTGTAGCTGTGCCAGACACACAAATGCCTGTGCTGAAATCACACGAAGCCTAACTGATGTTGTGCACACAGCTTTTTACTAGATTTTTGCATTGTGTATTGGTAAATAAACTTGTATTAAAGTTTCTTTCCATGATTGATTTAACAGTAACGTCGCTTGGGCAATGAGGAAAATGGCTGAAGTCTTTGCAAGAACAACTGGAGATGCATTGTAGCTAAATGTGATGGGTGGAAAAGTGGTGTTTATGAAATAGCTAGTACTGGTGGTAGCTTTGTTGGGTGCTTAAATTTTAGAACTACTTTCCTCTGTTCTTTGATTTCTTCAGTGCTCCTTCCTGGGGGCTATGGCAGAGTGCACAGGTGGTTGGAGCTCTCCCTAGATTGACCCACTCAATGCCAAAGACTCTGAGGGCAGGCCAGGGAAGGGGAACCACTTAAATGAGAAACTCAGTTACCAGATTTAAAGATGAACCTTGTGTTGAACATTTAACAGGAACTTGTGTTTAAGAACACCCCGAATGAAGTAAAGTAGTCCAAAAATGACAGTTTGTGTGAGGCACTGGGAAGCTCGTTAACAAAATCTTCATCTGCCAGGGAAGAAGCTGTCCCTTTGTTTTAACTCCCTATTGGAATAAATTCTATACTAAGGAAGTTATTATTACATTTAGTTTAGATCCAGAGGGACTGGGAGGGGACAAAACAACACGACAGTTCTTAAAAGGTATATAAAATGGAACCTGGTCCCTTTTTGGCATCAGTTGAGAACAGGTCCTAATCAAAGTGCAACAAAATCATTTCTTCAGTCCTACTTCACACAGCTACAATGTGCTCTTAAACCCAGATGGAGGGAAGATACTTCTAAATTCAACTTCAGTATATGGAATCTCCTTTTTTCCCCCATATGTTTAAATTTGATCTTCGCATTTTTTTCCCTGTACTTGATTAGTTTTAAAAAATTAACACTGTAGTTGTCTTCACACACCAAAAAATTATTCTCCTTCCTCCACCCTTTCTTAAGAGTTGAGAAAGAATGAATCCTTAAACATGACTAATCTTCAAACAGTTGTATGCACTTAGGCTGTTCCTGGTTAACTGTTTAATTCCCATGAGGCAAACCAGCACTGAGAAGAATGTCTTAAGGAACCATGTCCTTAAGGTCCAATGTTCAATAAGCTCTTGGCAACTCTGCATCTGAACCACAAAAATGTAACCAATACCTGACTTTAAGGTAAGAAGCTCCTTAATCCACGATAACCAGAAACATGGTAAAAAAATTCAGAAGTACTTACTTTTTACAGGGCCTAATAATTTCCCTAAGTATGAGGATTCTGTCCTGTGTTTTCATAGTATGGGCTTTCATGATACAAGAGGATGAATGCTTTATCAGTTGTGTAATTTGCCAGGTTCCACCCACTCCTGTCCAGGTGACCAGACAAATGTAGAATAAAACATTCAGTTAATCATGTATTGTATTTTAGCCTGATTTTGCAGGATTGGGGACAGCAGGTGGAGTTAGACATGGCAAGAGCTGCATGGGGAAAAGTTCTGCATGGGGTACAACCTAAGATCCAAGCTGAGTAAATGTAAGAAATAACGAAAATGAAACTAAGTTCACATTTTTGTTTGAGCTGCTTACATGCAATTATTTATGTAAGTCTAAAAGAAATCATATACCAAATTCTCAGCAACTCACTTTGGGTGTTCTGGCTCTCAGCAGGATTGTAACTAGTTTGCGTAACAAACTGATCGCAAAGCTAGAAGTTACAAGACTATCAAAATTGTTTAAACCAATTTATACAACATTAAATTAAAAATCCTGAGATAGGATAAATTCTATTGGTTCTTCAATGCCATACAAGTATTAGATGGTTTTCTTGATTCAATGTTAGTCCAGGACAAAAAGGTTGAACAATTACAAAAGATATCCAATCTCCATTGCCATTTATTTACAGTTTAGAATTCACACAGGTATCCGTTTCAGTTGTTGAGATTATTTTTGAATAGACAAAACAGGGCACATATCACATCAGTGTGTAAAAGCTGATGGGTGCTTGCAGAAAGCAGGTTATTTGTACTACTTCACCTGCTTTTGCAATGTGAGATTCTACAAAACCAAGGGAAGTGTTTGAACCACTATCTGGATTTTCAATCTACACACAGTGATAAACTTGAAATTGCAACATTCTTGTGAGCACTTCATTCTTTCCAATTTAATTCACCTTCTCAGGAGCAATAGTTGTAAAAAACATTATCTAATCTAAAGCATTAGAGGGCTTAATGGCTCTTGTAGTTCCGAAGAAGAAGCTTATGGAACAGTGATGTTGAAGGCCACCAAGCAGGAGAATTTCATCAGTTACTTCATTTTCAGTGGGAGACCTCAACCAACTCATTTAAACCTCTCAGGGAGCAGAGGAACGAGGAAAGCATTGTGTAAGAGAAAAACCATCCAGCTGTTTAATAGTTGTATGGCATTTGAAACTCTCAGCTTGAGCAGCTAAGCGTCTTTCACAACACCCACCAGGGCGGGCCGCAGCGTGCGCCCGTGCAGCTTATAGCCGATCTTGGACACCAATGCAATAGTGCCAGGCTCCTGCCCCTCCACGGGAGCATGGAACAGCGCTTCGTGTTCATAGGGATCGAACTTGGCTCCAACAGGGTTCAGTCTGAGCAGGCCATGCTTTTTAAACACTTTCTGAATCTGTACTTCTGTCATAACAAGACCTTCATATAAGCTCTTCAAGTGAGGATTGTCATCCTTAATTTCTTCTTTTGGAACACTTTCTGTTGCTTTCTCCAAAATGTCTGCAACTTCTAGTAAGTCCTTACAGAAGCTCTGGATCCCTGAAAATGTATAAAAGAGGAGAGAATGGGATTAGTCCACTGAGGGAAACAAGTGTTAAAAAACCCTAACCTCACAACCCCAAAACCTACAGCAATAATCTGTACTCTTAAACTTTTAAGAAGATATGTGATACTGTAATCATTTGGGGTAAAATGTCCTTTCCAGTTTTGGATAATAAAGAACTATTACAGATACCTTGAAATCCACACCATCTCTTCTATGGAACAAAATGTTACTTTAACTCAAAAGAGCTAAAGTTATGCTAATGACCTAACAATAACAGTTAAAATTCTTACCAAAGTTACCAAAATCTTCAGATGGCTTAATGTAATTTCCTCATGTCTCTCTCATCACCTGAAGTTCACAGCACTATGTCGCCCTATTCCTACCCTTTAATCTGATATGATAAAAATATTTGCGGAAGACAAAGCATGTAATCAGACTGACGAGGATTCCAAGAGATGAACAGGGATTCTTCCTCAAATGAAAAGAACTCACACCTCTCCCTACCACTACAAACCTCTTTTACAGAGTCAGCAGATGTGCCTTGCAAATACTGAGCAATTTCCAAGTTAATCACAGTCCTTGTCTTGAAGCTGTTCTCTGGCTCACACTTAGAGAATCTGGACTAATCTCAATTAATTCACTAGCAATCAAGAAAAAAAAAAGAACAGTTCAATAAAATAACACATTTCTACATAGAGGTAAGCAAAGGACAACAGCACTGGGTTTTGGTTTGGTTTTTGTTTTGTTTTTTTCTTTTTAAGCCAGAGTCAGCCTTTTTAACTCTAGCTCACTTTTTGGATGGGCTTTTTTTTCCTTACCAAGAAGTGGTATGACCATTACCAGAGGACAAGCCTTTGGTTTAAACAAAAAAACCCCACAACTATGGAAGCACCTTACAAGATCTGTGGGGATCAGCTAGTTCTCACGAAAGAGTCTCTCTAACAACTGCACAACTCTGTAGAGACGCAAGCTCTTTAAAGAAGAGTAACAATGTCCAAGTAGTTCCAAAAATCTGAAAAAACCCCGTCATGGTTTTAAACTAAAAACTAGAGCTGTGGTTGGGGCTGAACTGTACCAAATATAGATAAACCAGCTGTCTAGTTACCTGGATCAAACCAAATAACCAAACTCTTCAGAAGGTGGTTTGGTTTGGTTTTTTATTGCTGTTACATTTGCAAACATCTGTGACTACAACTCTGAGTTTATGCAAGTCTCAGAATTGAGTTTCTCTTTCTTCAACAGAACAAGCAGTCATGCACAAGCAATAAAACTTACAGATTACATCTAATTTAGTTTTCAAGATAAATTCATTTCTATTGTAGCATCTCTGAGCTCAGACACAACTCAAAGCCCTTTGCAGTAAGTAGAACATTAGTGAAACAATGCTTATTGCTAATCAACCTCAGGATGAAGCACGCAAACATCCATGAAAAAGAGTGCAAGAGTACTATGTACTTTTTCTTACAGTACACGTTAACTGAAGACCCTGTACTCAGAAATTAGAATTTGTGTATTCAGAATTAAACTATACAGCTGTGTATGGTGTTTGGTGAAAAAGAGCAACTCATTTTTTGAGCCAGAGTGGCAGTCAAACACCAGGATAAAACAGCACTCTTCTGCTGCAGCATTTGCACACAATTTCTGTTTTACAGATTTGTGGTGGAAATGTCAAAAAGCTAAATCAGATGTTAGCAGACTGGCTCTTGAAGGAAGATGTGCTTCTAGCACTCCTCACAGCCAGTGACTGCATTGTTACCACTGAGAAGAATCCATTCATTTAGAAGTATTACTTCTATTTGGAAGCTATGGCCTTCAACAGAACAGTTATTCAACTGTAAAAGGCTAAAAAAAAAAAAAACCACCACAAAAAATACCCCCAAAAAGAACCGAATTCAAAACAAACATGAAGAACAAAAACCAAACAAAAACCAAAATAACGCCCCCAAATCCCTCAACCAACCAACAAAACAACCCAACCAACCAACACCACCACCCGCCCCCCCCAAAAAAAAACCCCAAAACAAAACAACACCAAAAAAACAACCAAAAACCCAAAGCAGAAGGAAAACCAGTATTCCATGCTCTTGGTCAGATCTGAGACCAAAATAAATGAAAAAGGCAAGCTTCAGGCTGCAAACTTCCTAAAAAATCTGCTAATGCAGTACACATTGTAGGAAACCAGATACCAAATTTAAAGAAAATGTGAGCTGTTGATTTCAGCAGTTTAAGTCTTGCCCTTGGCTGGGGAGATGGTCACAATTCTGATGCAAATTGAGGAACTCTTCAAACCTCTCTGCCTCAAATATATTTTTTAACCAAGTAGCCAGAATCACTGGGAAGTACCTCTTGTCAATACTGCAAGGCCAGTCAGCTTAATTTTTCCAGGCTTTGCATTTCCCAGGTCTTACTGAGTAAACACCAGAGGAGCCTCCACTCACCATATAACTTTGCCTCTTCTACCAGTTTCTGGCTTCTTTGCCTTATGTTTTCTGCATCTGCCAAGGCACGCTTGTACTTGTCCTAAAGAAGAAAAACCAGTAACAGAAGAGATTTTATTCCTCCTAGTCAGGCAGCTGACAATAATTCCCACCAGCATATTCAGTATAAAACAGCATTTTAAGCAGTTTCATAGCCTAAATGCACCATTTAGGGCAATCTGAAACAACATGCAATCATTACACCATCCCTCCTACCAAGACAAATGTTTGCTTCACTTTACAAGGACAGAAATGAGGGAAAGGAAATCAGTTGGTTTTCCAGATTCTCAGTATTTGTCACCAGATTAGCTGGAAGAAACACAGTATTTCTGCTTTTTCTGCTGTGTGCTCCCAGAAATCCTTCATCAGACATGAGATACACTGACATGATGGCAAATCAGATTCAACCAAGCCATGACTTTCAAACCATCTCTTCCTTCTCTATACACACTACAGAGTGCCCTCCAGTTTTCTCAGTCTTTACAAAGTATGAAGCCTAACTCATCTGTTGTTTAGGTGCAGTTTTGGTCTATTCCTAGAAATATGGCCATTTACCAGTAGATGTATTAAGATGTGAAATTCAGTAAGATTAATAAAATAAAACTTCAGGCTGAGTGCTTCACCACCTAACCCAGAACGGTGGGCTTCCACCCTGAATACATCTGACCTTTGTATGCCAGCGAACAATCTCAAAACAAAATTTAAAAAGTCAAAAAGCTGCCTGAAGAGCTGCATTAGGCAAAAGACATTAAATGACATCTCTAATTTGTCCTGCAGAGCTCTGGGAAGGGCAACAGAAAGCAAACTCAATCCATGTAGATCCACAGATGTTGGTTCTATAAAAGGTTCTGGGCTACCTCTCAAAGTCTCAAATGCTCCAGAAAGACATTTTATATAAAGCACTCATTAATGCCTTTGCTTAATGGCCACCTCCCACCTCTCAGGGCATCTTTCACCCTCTGCTGGAGTTGTGCATGGGAAAGAATGCAAGATACATGAGGCCACACAGAAGCAATGTAATGCTTCAGCCTCATGTCTGAAGGGCTCTCCAACAGACAAGGTTTGAAACTTCTTAACTACGGCGCATGTACACTACTGTATAAAAGCTAAGCATCATTAACTCTGACCTTTGGAAAGTTGGCAGCTGTTTCCTTGAGGTCTACTCTTAACACACAGAAATGCACACAACCAGACACACACTCTCACACCCTTCCATGGCTCCCAAAAATTCTTTCTTCACTGAGCAAAACCCATGTGAAAATCAGTAACAAATCTTCAGGCTGGAGAAGGTCCAATTCCATCCAGAGACTGGAAGAAAACTATCCAATATCTTAATTTTGGACCAGAGATGCATCCCAGATCTTGTAGTACATGTACTCTCAAGTTTAAAGAAATTATCAAGTTGTGAGTTTTATTCAACTAAATAGCAGTCACATAACTGCATGCAGACTGTGCACTGCCCACAGTGGAGGCTCTTGGGCACAAAATTTGTGCTACCTAATAACCCAGAGACACTTACAGTAACTTCTTTTAGTTGTTCTTCCAGTTTGGCCTTTTCTTCAGCTAGCAGTTTTTCAGCAGAGCTGGGTTCCACCTTCTGTTCATTTTGGCTCTGACTCTGGTCCTCTTCCAAGTTCTGGCCAGTGTTTTTCTGCTGTGTTGCTGCACAAAGCAGTCGTGGAGATGTTCTAAGGCAAAAAGATAGACATTATTACTCTGTTGCTTATTTTGTAAGATACTACCATTTTCTAGACATACCAGACACTTTTGACACATAATGTCCACAAAATTCTGACATCAAAGCAAGAATTCATACAATTATAGGCCTGTGAATACTGCGTGCAGAACCCCCCGTCAGAAGCAACAGATGTCCGGCCATTTACACTGTAGCAGAAAATAATTGCTGCAAGATATCAGCTTGTAAGTGTCCACTACATTCAGTTTATAGAGTCACAGAACTTTTAAAGTGCTCGTTTTTAGCACAGTGCTCTATCCGGAAACAAATTCCGTGATGCAATCGGCGGCAACAGCCTCCGTGAAAACACACGGGCAGCACAGGGCTTGGCCGCTGGAGCGGCGCCCCCCGTGCCTGTCCCTGCTGTATCGCAAACACCGTGGCAAGCACGGGCCTGCCTCCATAAATAATGACTCTTCATCCCTTCCGGACGTTTCCAAGGCTGAGTGAGCTGAGCCACCCGGACGAAGCTGCGGGATCAGCGCCGCGCTGACACAAGGGCTCGGATCCCCGCCCGCCGCATGGACACTCCGGGCCTGGAGCCCTCCAGGCTCCCCGCAGTGCCGGGCCGGGCGGGCCGCCCTCGCAGGGAAGAGCAAGGGAAGGCAGCGAAGAGCGGCGGCGAATAGGGGGCGGCCCCGGCCCATCCCGGCCGTCGGACGGGGCTCCCTGGGGCTTGGGACCCCAGCGCGGCGGGGCCGAGCCTCGCTCTCCTCCCGGCCCGGCGGTGAGCACGGCCCCGGCCCGAATGTCTGGTGACGGGCGGGCGGCGCGGCGCGACCCCCTCACCTCAGCGCGACGCTCAGCAGCGGGAGGCGCGGGCGCAGCGCACCCCGCACGCACTGGGCCACGGCCGCCATGGCGCCTTCCTGCCCGCCGGNCGGGCGGGGCGCGTGCCGGGCGGCCATTTTGACTAGGGCGGGGAAGGGGAGGTTTCGCCGTCCGACTGCCGCTGGTGGCGTGATCCGCATCGTTCCCGTCCGAGCTGTGACTGGAAAAGTGTGACGATTTCAGCTCATTTTAAGTGTCGGATAACCCCGTTACCAATAACACCCTGTAGCACTCGTCAGCAGTTTGCAAACCTTCGCAAAGAGGTTTCCATCCTGTGTCCGCACACGCTCGCTGTAACTGCTATCTACGGTCTTGCTGGACAATAATTTAATTTAATGAAATCTTGAGCATTCATTAAATAGGATAATGTTGCTAATCCACTAGTTCCAGATTTGGCCACCTGCTTGTGCAAGCTGTTTGTGCGAGTGTCCTCTGTAACTGGAGGCTGTGGGAACCGTGCTCGGCGATACTGGGATAGCTGAACTTGGGCAGTTTGTCAGTTTCTTTGTCAATATCCTCTTAAAGGGGAGGAAAAAAAATCAAGGTCACCTTTTTATTGTACAGCCTTGAAGCTGAGTGCTAGATTGTGCACAGATGCCTGAACACCAGCTGTTAGCCTGATTCCTGCATGCGTTTGTGCACTCTGCAGATGAAATCTGAAGGATAAAGATGCAGATACCATAATGCAAATTTAGTAAATGTTACATTCAGGTGAATAATTAAAGTATTTACTAAAAAAGAAGACGTAGAAGACATTTTTGGCTTGTTGCATGAGAATCCTGCAGGACCTTGCTCAATACAGTGGACCTTTGTCAGAGTCCACCGAGGTACCAGCATGGCCTTTATTGAGCAGATTGGTTTGCCGGGGATGGGCTGTGTCACGGTCTGTGCAGAAAGCAGGATAAATGGTACATGAGGTCAGTCCCCTCATCCCATGGCAACTTTAGATCCCATTGAGTCTTATTTTTCCGATGGCTGTTCTGTGATGTGACACTGGTACACTCCCATGGCTTGCCAGCAAAGAGGAGGGTTGTGTGCCATGTCCTGTCCATATGGAGTGGCTGTAGTGTGGTCAGTATCTGCTTTCCAGAAAGCTGATGAGCTACAAATTTCAAGCTTCATTGTCAGAAGTGCTGAAAGAAATAATTGAGGAAATTTATTAAGATAATGCTGAGAAAGAATCAGAGAAAACAAGGAGAAAACCAAGAAGAGCCATAAAGGATGATACCCACAGAAAGTCATGAAGAAATGAGACAGAAAAAGAGATTGGATCTTTAGGTCTGATGTTTTTAAAATGTTTATTGAAAAGATTATTCCTTACAAAACCTAGACAAGCAGTCTGTCTGTCTCATCTTTGTTGTCTGTTGTTTTTACCGACATCCTTAGCATGTAGATTCCTATTTCAGCTTGTCTCCATTTCTCTGCTGCCCACCATCTTTGGAAGTTGTGCTTGATTAATGATTGATCACAAAATCACAGAATTGATAACAAAAAGTCAAGAAGAACCTACCACCAGCATGTCTCAATAACTGAGGATATATATTAAACTTAACGTGTCTTGAGCAATATCCTCCTTGTATTAGAAGCCATTTACCCCAAATCACATTTCACAGCCCTTCTGCAAGTAACCTTTCAAGATAATGCACAGTGAAAATACATTTTGTTGTGAGTTGTGTGATTTGAAGAGCTGTCATGAAAAACCTGCAGATGGCTTAGATGCTGATGGGTCAAGACTAAACAACATCTGCAGCTTCAAGAAGACCATGCAAGTTTACTGGAGCTTGTTTGCATCATGGCTGATGTTGTCTGTAAGTACTGTCCCACGCTGAACAAAAAACCCCCAAGACTTTTTCATGTCTTTTTTTTACTCAGGCTATTGCAGGCTGTTCAGGTTTTATTGCAGTGCCAGCTCATGAGTTGGGTGTTTTTAAACTCAGCCACTGAGTATTCAGTATCTGTTGCTGGACCTGGTTGGCAGTCACAGTGTTCAGCAACAAGCACAGTTTTTTCTCATCCAGTCTTCTCCATATCGAGCGATCTTTGCTTCTTCACATAAATACTGGGTTTGAATATGAATTGAGGATAAATATTCTTACTCTGAATTCTAAACCATCATCCCTGTATAGGCCATTCACTTAAGAGTTGGACTCGGTGATTCTTGTGGGTCCCTTCCAACTCAGAACATTCTGTGATTCAGTGAACCAGCTGCTGCTTTTCAACTTGCGGTTTGAAAGTGGCTCTAACCTCTGATTTCTGTGAGCTAGTGATAGAATCAAGTAGTCTGAATATCATTCCCGCTTCCTCTGGTGATTTACTCTGTGGTCTTGGGCAGTTACTTAACCTCATTTCTGCATTTCTACAACTACAATTAGGGGCAGTAATTTTTCAGTACCTTACAAGAAAGTTGTGTAGTGAACACAAGGGAATTTCTGTGATATTTTGAAAATTCAAAACATCAACTGAATAAGTCTCTTTCTCATTATTAATATTGCACTTGCAGTAAAGAAACCCATAATCCTTCAAGATGAAAAATACCACAAATGTAAGATTTGTGCTTGAAAACTTAAATGAAAAATTAAGGCATTTCTATTTCTCTAAAGAAAACCCCAAACCTAGTTCTGTCTCCTAATGGTAAGATGTAGTTTATTGATATTCAAGCAGCAAACAGAATGCTATTACATTTGTGTTTCAGATATGAACTTTATTATTAATCTTTTGAGGGTAAAGGAAAAGGCTATCATATCTTCTCCGATCAAATTTTATATCCCAGCCAGAACCAAATATTGAGCTGTGGTGGGAGCGAGCTTGGTGGGGGGGAACCACCAAAAATATCTCTGTAAATATTCTAGCAGTGACCTTTCAGGCCAGTAATCAGGAAATACCTAAATCAAATTTAAAAATATTAATGTAGCTGTAAGACTGTTACTGAACTATGTAGCAGTGAAGACAAACATTCATACCTATGCCCTTTAGAAAGATCACAGATCAGACCACATAGCCACAGTATCCCATAGTCTGCTCTGGGAAGATGTCTAGTGGAAAATTAAGGGACTGATCCTTGTGTATAAAATAATAACATTTTTTTTTCTATAAGGGTTATCAAGACTGAGGATCAGATCACCATGGGTCCATTTCAGACAGAGGACAATAAAGATTAAATCAGTACTTGAATTCAGAAACTTTTAATCCTGACATGCAGGTTGGGATGTGTGTGTGTAGGGAGACAACCTTATTTGCTTTTAATTAGAGCAGTACTAAAGTAGTTAATCTGTACATTCAGAATTTATCATTTTTAATGTAAACATTTTAAGAAAACTCTCCCAAGAGTGAATGTGTAATACTTCTCCTTAGGCTGAAAATACAGAATCCTACATCTTGCTCTGATTATAAAGAGTACTTTTGAGTTCCCATAGCCTTTTGCTAACTAGTTTGAAGGGTGTATTTTGTAACCATCTTGTTGCCTGGAGAATGTTGTCGCTGTGTTGGAAATCTAATAGCTATAGCCACAGGGCTCTGAAGAGCACTAATTAGAGCAATTTAGAATAACAAAAGTTCTGTTCCTGGGAGGACACTGAAGTGTTCCTTCCCCAAAGCAGCATGCCACAATTTCAGAGGCAATTTATTGTAATATAATGCATAAATCATCTGGTATCCCAAGGATTTACAAATCTGGCTATCTATTACAGTTCTCTTAGCCCTCCTGTTATTGGGGACACTCTATGCCTTGTAGCTTTCCTGGATATATAAAAATGGAAAAATTATGTCAATCAGGCATTATCTATCTTACTTTATTTAGTTACCAGTCAGAACCAAGCTGTTCAAATTCACAGAGACAGTTTACTGTCATGCTGATGTGGCTTTCTACCTTGAGACAAAATTATTGAGCCGTGAGAGAAGAGTTGTCAAATCCATTGTGATTCTCTGAGTGTGGTGTCATGGATTTTCTTAATATTTTTTTCATAAAAATCAATTTTTGCCTCTCAACTTACCAGAACAATTGGACAGAAGGGGAGATCAGCACTCTGGTCACATTCAGGTTTGACGAGAAGACAGCAGTTGTTGGTCTCTATTTCTGCACACAGGCTAACAATGGAAGTGCAGTTACTGGAATGGTACTTTGGCATTCAGATCTACCTTTTCCTCTATTAATTTTTCTTTAAGATTTGATGTATTAGTTGCTGTGGGCTTGTTTCTGCTGCCCTTGTGTACAAGTGATCTGTATTAGTCAAAGCAAGTGCTGTACAGTGAAGGATTGCCAGGCTGGATGCTGGCAAATAGGCTGCCAGTAGCACCATAAAAGCCTGAGGTGGCTACTTATTGCTCAGGTGTGACTTTCTCCCTTGCTTACAGCATATTTTTTGTGATGACTGACAGGATGTTGGATGGCAGGGTTGGTTGGACCAGTGCACGGAGCTCTGTTTTGTCACAGTGTTTTAGGGCTCAGAATCCCAGTGCAGTCCCATAGATAGGCTGTTCTCTGAGCTCCCAGCTGGCTGACAGAGGGGGAATGCTCATTCTGATGACGTTGTGCAATGGTTTTGAAAAAGCTATGAATGAAAGAAGCATAAAGCAAAATTTTTTAAAGGTTATCTTCTGCTTTTATTCAACTCTAGAAAGCAGCAAGAGCTTTTAACTGTATTTCTATGCCTAATTAATGAGGAGGTGAACACTCTTGTGGGACCACTGCTGTGCTCCATTTAATCCTAATCTGGCTAGATGAGTCTGACCAGAATGGGGACAAAGAGTTCAGATAAAAATAGCTGTAGTGGGAGGGAATAAAAAGCTTTCAAAAATCTGCCATGTAAATAAAATCTGCCTAACACATGTGTAGTGGTTTGGTTCAAAATGCCCATTACTTACTTATTTTCCTTCTGTGAGATAAGAACCAGGAGAAAAGCAAAGCAGGCACAAAACTTAAACCTTAAAAGCATAAAGAAGTTTATTAACAGAACTAAAAAGCAGAAAAAAAAAGTCAGACTAAACCTTCAGAACACTTCTCCTCCCCCCACCTTCTTCTCCTCCTCCCACCAACAACATGAAAAAACAACCCTCAAGGTTTTCCAGAGTCAGTTTACCATCTCTGTAAGAACTTTTCTCAGTCCACCTAGGAAGAGGAGTCCCTCTTGCTCATGCTATGGAGACATCTCCACACGAAAACAGTTAAACAGTTCTCTTGTGGCTCAGTGTCACAGCAAGGCCGCCCGGAATGGTTTCTCCTTGCCTGTGAAAGTCCCTTCCCTCAACTTGCAGCTTTCCCCACAACTGCTTTCGAGGGTTAATTTCTTTAGCTAATGGGGTACCATTTTAAGGATGAGCTGTTCAGAAACAAAAGTTCTCTTTACCCATCTGTGGGTGCATATTCATCTCTAGGAACAGAGGTCCTCCCTTTCTCCGGTAGTGAGAGGGTCCTCATCTCCTTCAAAACAAAAGTTCTTTTCACCTGTCTGTAGGTGCATCTTTATCTCTAGGCACAGAGGCCCCCTTCTTCTCTGGCAGCAAGAGGGTCCTCATCACCTTCAACTGAAAAGGCACAGAGGCCTTCCTCTGGGAGCGAGAGAGTCTACATCACTTTCAACTCTCTCTGTTAAAACTTCTCAATAAATCACAGCTACTTCAGTAGTTGCTTAATGCAGCACAGGTACTTCTACCCATGGGTTGCGGTTTTGAACGCTCTGCCTCCCCCCACCATGCTTCATGAAATTACAACGGGAACACTGAGATATATTATAGTCCATCA
This sequence comes from Dicrurus megarhynchus, assembly GCA_013399195.1. Lineage (NCBI taxonomy): Eukaryota > Metazoa > Chordata > Aves > Passeriformes > Dicruridae > Dicrurus > Dicrurus megarhynchus. The sequence goes on from VXAD01007430.1 coordinate 1,547,441, forward strand.
CCACAGCCTTACAAGAGAATTTCAGCTTCCAGGAGAAGCATCTCCTCTTTCTCCTCTCTCAGGGTTTCAGCTCCTCCTTCTTTGCTGACTTTGGTGTCTCTGTGCTGTTTATTTCACGTGCCATCATCTGTCCTTTTCCTCTGACTCAGGAGAGGATTGAATGTCTGGAAGCTTCATCTGTTCTGGAGAAATCTTACAGCACTAAAAGAGTTAATCTCACCCGGCCTTGCAGCTGGAATTCGCTTATCTCTCCTTGCCGGGCAGCAGCAGTGGGTGAGGGGGGGCATGGCCCGTCCGGAGCAGCTGAGGGGGCCTGGCCCGCCCGAAGCAGGGCTGGGGCCGGAGCAGGGCTGGGGGGGCCGGGCCGGGCCGCAGATGGAACAGGGCCGCTCCAGGGTGGTCTCCTGGCCGGCCCGGCCGGGCCGAGAAGGGCCCGGCCCCGCTGGGCCGTGCCCCGGGCCTCCCCCAGTTACCTGTCCGAACGCCGGAAGTCCGCGAGAGAGCTTCCCGGGCTCTGTTCGTTCTTAAATGTGTATCACAGAGGCGTACCAAGCTTCTTAAGTGGCTTAAAGAAGTTGTCAATATTCCAACTAGCCAGTTGATTGGTTAGGTCAGGTCTAGAGGAAACTGTAAGCACCTCTGTGCAAAAAATCACTTCCGAGGCTGAAGGAGTCTTTCCTCAAAAACTCAAACTATGCTAACCCATGACAACATGTTTGGTACTTTGTGTGAAGATCACAGTCTCTGAAGCTGGACTTGAACCTGTCCCTAAAATGCATGCTTCACACTTTGTTTGCTTTCCACAAGCATCTCTGAAGGTGCAACTTCAACCATGTTATAGGAGCTCATACCATCATTAAAGGTAGGCCAATGACATTTAAGGCAAGTGTGGTTTTTTGTCAGATTTTCCCCAAAATCATTTGGGTTCTGTTACTATGATATATCTCCAAGGCTTGGATTTGAAATTTGAGTGTAAAATTTCCAGGCAGGTACAGACAGAAGTGAAGGAAAGCACTTAATTACATTCATAGTGTTTGCACCTTGTTCAGAAAGCAAGAACATGGCTGCTTGAAGTTTTCTAACATGTGTCGCCCGAAGTACTTTCACTGCTGTTTTAAAGGTCACCTCAGGTTCATGAATCACCTCAGGTTAATGTGTTATTAATCTTCAGAAACTGAATGAAAAATATTGGTTCAGCATTGTGAATACTCTTGTGCTAGATGTTTATAAAATAAAATACCAGGAAGGGAATCTGTGCTTTAATGATAGGTGTTAAATAGGAGTTCTGCTGTGGATGAAACCATGTAGTCTTTCCTTCTGGCTCCATTACCAGCTGCTGGTCTCTGCACTGTTTCTCGTCGCCTTTACAGCCCTTAGCTGGTCCTTGGCTTTTGCCCATATGTTGTTCTTTCTCCTTCCTTCTCTTTTAATTTCTGCTCTTCACTTTTCATTGCCCCATCTGCTGTGTTTAGAGTGGAAGAACCTCTTTAATGCACTGCTTCCGTCTCTGCTTACTCATTCCCAGATTTTGCCAAAGCTATCCTCCCTTAAGATCTCAGTGTGATCAAGAACACCTTCACTTTTTTCATACTGACCACTGCTTCAACAGCACTGTGTTCATCTCTAGAGATGGTGTGACTGGCACTTCCTGCTCTGCTCCATGTTGGTGTTGGGTGATAATTATGCCTGTGCTGTGGGAAAGCATCAAGGTGGAGAATCCCTGCCCCACCATGGCTTCTCTTTTAGTTCATTGTAATTACCGAACAAAGCAGGCTCTTCCATTTCAAAAAAATAGCTTTTCTTATGACTAGTGATATCTGTATTTTATTAGACCACCTTTCCTCGCTTGTTTAATTTGTATTTTTCCACTCTTTAAAAAAAAAAAATTATCCTGTGTCTTTTTTCACATGTTTATTACTTTTTTTGTGATTCCCCAAGTGCTTTGGCTGGCAAAGTCTTAATGAATAAAATTAAAATCCACTCCCTCCTTGGAATGGGACATGCAAGTTTGAAGATTCTGAGGAAAGTAAGAATCATATAATCATAGAATACTTCAAGTAAAATAAGAATACATAGGAAAAATATTTGTAATATATTTGAAACGTTGGTCTTCCTCATTCTGCATTATGCACAAATACTGAATGGTGTATTTGTGCTATTTTTACAGTGTTATTGGCTCTGTAGGACAGATCCACCCAGACTAACTTTGTATAAGTTGAAAGCTGAGAGTAGTCAGGAAGTACCAAAGAATTCTGTTTGAGCTAGAAAACCTGCTTAAGTGTCCTGGTACATTGTCATGCTAATTAACTCTGAGCTGGTTGTGCTTTTGGAAGGCTAAAGTACCTGAGGCAACTTTTATCTCATGCAGCTCTACACTGCTCTGCAGATAAATTAGTAACTGTCTACACATTGATTCTGTTATTTGGGACAGAAGGAGCTGTTTGGGACTGCTGGTTGTTTTTCAGTAGCTATTATTAATACTTTGGTACAAACCCAAGTGAATAAAATATGGATAAACAAGAAGTTGAGGATTCAGAGATAACTCAGAGAGCTGTGAAGTAGATGCTGTACTTTTCTGCCAGAAGGCAGCATGACAAACTCAGAGGATCTGTTCTCATGGTCCTCTGCATTGCAAATAACTGTGTTTTAGAGCCAAGTGCTCCATAAACTCCTGCTAAACTATGTAGATCGTGTTAGCAATTGGCCAGCACAGCTACAAGCAAGGTCAAGCAAGAGCATAGCGCAGGAAACATTTATGCATTAATAGAAATTTCGTTGTTACAGCTCATGGTTTGTAAGGAATAATTTCCTAGCTGGGGGCAGTGCCACGGCAGAAGGCAAATTTACCCAGTTTTTCACTTTTCAGATATTACCTGCCTTTGTAAGGGCTCTGCAGATCATGAAGTGTGTGCAAAATGCTAATAAAGTGAAGTGATAACTTAAAGTCAGTCTCAGCTTCTCCAGCAGAGCCAGTGAATGGGAGAGACAGGATACATTTCTCTTCCTCTGGTGACACGATGGGATGGGTTGACCCCAGCCAGCAACAAAGCACCCACCAGCCCCTCTCTTACATCCTCCCACAGCAGGAATGGGGGAGAGAGTTGGAAGAGCAAAAGCTAGAAAAACTTGTGGGTCAAGAAAAAGACAGCTTAGTAATTGAAGAAAAAAATGAGAAAGGCAATCACCACTGCTCACCTACAGACTCGTGCCCAGGCAGTGTCTGAGCCATGACTGCCTAGGAAAGACTCCCTCCCCAGTTTTATTGCTGAGCATGGCATATGGCATATGGCATATGGCATGGAATAACCTTTTGGATAACTTGGGTCAGCTGTCCCAGCCATGTGTCCTCCCAGCCTCCTGTCTGACCCCAGCCAGTTTGCTGGGAGATAGAGGGAAAACCCAAAGTGGCCTTGGCACACTGTAAGCACTGCTTGGCATTAGCTAAAAATCAGTGTGTTACTAACACTGTTTTAACAATGAATCTAAGACACAGCATGTTACAGGTTACTGTGAGGAAAATTAACTCCATCCCAGCCAGAGCCAGTACATAAAATAATAGGTAGGCCTGACCTTGCAGAGAGATTAATATTCTACTAACTCTAAGTATGACCTGACTCTATTTGTATCTTCTCTTCTTACTTTCTTTAGTCCATGCTTATGACATGTATCCAGTTGTCATAGAGAAATACCAGTATTTATACTTCTAATACATTTTATGAAAGCTATAAGCAAAATTTTCAAATGGAATAGCTGAAATTGTGCATCAGATCTTGATTTATGCACATAAATATTTTGGTCTTCAGACATGTTCTTCACTTGTAGTTCCATAAAATTTATAATAGGCTTAATTTTACAGTGGTTGTGTATTCATTAGTTTTTATTTCCTTTTCATGATGTGTTTTCATTGTATATTTAAGTGAAATTCTAGCTAAGTAAATCTGTATCCTAGATAAATATAAACCTCTGGTTTAGAGAAACTTTTTCCTGTAGAATTGTCGCTGTTTTCTTCTAGAAAAGCCTGTTCTGCCCTGTGGTGAAATATCGCTTTGTTTGGGGACTTTGTGGAATGTAATTTATAACAATCCTCCATTTGACCTGCAAGCGCTCTTGCTTTACTTGAACTCATGTTTTTATGAGAAATTTGTTACATTTATTTCTGGAATGGAAGACTACTTGGAGCAGAGAAGCTGAGATGGCATATAATGTGAGATGGAAGTGGTATTAGGCTGGAAAGAGTAATACTTCTCAAAACCAAGCAGTGTTTTGACATGGAAATGGTAAAAGGATAAGTGAGCGTCAGGTTTCATTTTGTTTGTCCAGTGAGACCACTGTGGAACTTCTGTATCTCTCATTTGGGCTGACTGAGTTTTCTGTCTTTTCTACCATGTCAGTAACAAAGTGATTGAGGTGCTAAACCTGTGCAGTCCTGTTGTAGACAACTCACATACCCCACCTGGCCTCCAACAGCTGTTCCAGAAGTGCACAAGTCTTAGTAAGTCCTGTTCTATTTTCACCAGTCCCATACTGATATCTTTACATATCTGTTTTTAGGCACTCAGATCACTTTTCAAACATCAGTTCTAGCAAATAAGTGTACACAAATCCTGTAAGCCACAGTTCTACGTGTGCTATATCAGCCATATCATTGGAGGTGCTGTACAGGCTCCTCTGTGCATGTCAGAAGAAGGGCCTCTCAAAGATACTTAAGACCCAGAAAGTTGCTCTGTGTTGCAGTCAGCACGCAGCTTTGCTTCGTTTGGTTTTGTCTGCCTGTGCATCCCCTGTGTTTCTGTGTCTGCTTGGCTTTTGGCAAAATTATTTGTGCCCTTTCCAGTCTGCCTTTCAGAATCATCCTGAGGCCTTTGTTTGGCTCAGTCTTCTGGTCTTCAGTCTGTTTTTCCTGGCTCTGCTCTCATCTGCTTTACAGCATTTCTTGTGACTCTTACTCTTGTCAGTGGTTTACCCAGCTGTTTCAGGAGGTGTTTTGAATTTTGACTCTTCCATTTTGTACTCTGTCTTGTGAGTTGACCCGAGATGTGAGGGTCACCATAATCTGGATTTGAGTCATCTGAGTGCATCCTTATGTCTCATGTTGAAATCCTAAATATTTTACCAGCATGTTCTTGCTTTGAACCCTAAGACAGCATTAGGACACAGACTTTTAAACCAAACCATTGGCCTAAGAAGGCTTGGGATGCTCCTTAAGATACTCCTTCTGTAGCTTTGGATAACCTGTGCCTTCTAAGTGAATAGAGAGGGAGATCAAATGTTTGGTGCTTGGACCATATTGAAAATAAACCCCATTGCATTTCACAATAAATGCTGTCCCAAATGCCACAGAGAAGTGGCAGCCACCATACAGCAGATTGGAAAGATCTTCTGTTATTTTTCTAAAGTTCCGAGATGAAAAGAACATGCCTGTGAATATATTTAACCAATATATTCTTTTTATACTGTACTTTGTGTTCTGTAAATGCCCCTGAAAATCAATAAAAACAAATGGTACCTAATGTATTCTGTAGTTTGCAAGGAGACCAAGCCTTTCCCCCTGATTTATTAACATTTGGAAAAAAGTCATTGCACATAAAAATATTAAAAATAGTAATTCATGATGTTTTAATATCTTTTTCCCATATTTAAAGAAGAGTAGGAAGTATAGGAGTATTTTTTTTTATTGCTCTGAAAATATTTCTATTTTTTGACAGTAACTGGCATCAAGAGCAACAAAAATAATAAACCATACTGAGTATTTGTCCCCGATGTTTTATGTCTACTCAGAAAAGATAGGGTACAGACAATTGTTCAGCTGCAGTAAAGTTCTCATTTTTATTGTGCAGAGCTAAATTTATCCTTGCTGTAAATTTTCTGAAATCAGCAGAGTTATTTCTGCTAGGCATGAGAGTGACCTGCTCTGATTGTATTGCTGTTCTAGGAGGGGCTACACTTGAGCAGGGTTTCTTCCCTTTAGTTGAATACACAGGTACAGGTAAATTGTATTTACCTCTACAACTGCTTGTGTGATTATAGCCAGCACAGACAGGAGAGCACAGGGACTTGAATCTGTCTTTCAGATGCAGGAGATGAGATTCTGTTGTTTCAGGGCAAGGATGCTGTTCCTTATCTCATGCTTCATCTGAAAAGCTTTACCACAGACCTGATTAGGCAGAAGCCTTCAGAAACAAATTTGGTTTAGTACTTAGGAGATGTCCAGGCTTGATATTTTCTAGAGAGTTTCCTGCAATCAAGGCAGGGAGAGCTTTGGTTTTTAAAATAAGCTTCTAGTGTATCAGAGTATTTTGTGATTATTAAAAAAAGCAAAACAACAAAACCAAACCAACAGGTGGGACAAAAAAATAGGCCAATGGGAATTTTTCCAAAGTTTCTATTTTAATAAAATAAGTGTGTCAGAAAGGAATAGCAGAATATAAAGTTTAGACAGAAGTATGATCAAACTGAGATTTTTACATCCAAATTCTATTTTGGTATTATTAATTTGCTTTCTGTTAGACTGTACAGACCCAAATTGGGGAAGTTCTTTGCAAACTGAAGATTCATAATTCACTCCCAACCTTTCATGTTCCAGTCTCCCTTGCATTGATATGAAAATCTGGATTTTTAATAGAGCTGAATAATTTTTTTCACCTTCCTTGGAAGTGTAATGTTTCCAGAAATGTGTATGGTTCATTTCCGTGCTTATTTTTATTTATTTTTAGTGGGTTCTCTCACTCTCAGCAGTAGTATATGTATGATACAGGTTGCCATGGTAAACAATGAATTTTTTATTAACATTGTAAATATTAATTTAAAACATGAGTAGCTGGTAACTGAGATGTTAACACTGCTTTGGAGATTTTCCTGCTCCTGAGGTGACAGAAATTATATATGGAGTTAAAAATGTGAAATGCAACATGTCTTGGGGAGGAGGTTCTTTAGTGATAGTACAGCAGCCTAAGGGCACAGAAATGTAGGATATTTGGACTGTGAAGCAAAGACATTAGAAGATCAGACATAAGCTGCTGAATGTTATTACTAGAGATGACATGGAACAAAGATTCAAGTTTTAAAATCCTTCCTTACATTTCTGGACCTTTTGCTGTCAGTTCTTTGCATCAGAGTGTGACCAATTGGCTGAGGTGAATCCAGTGTAAAAAAAAGATAAGAGAGCGTGAAGAGAGGTGATCAGCTTCAAGGCAGGGATGGGCACAGGGATGGCCCCCTGCAGTTTCATTTATGACATTACATCTAACTTGCTGCTCTAATCAAGTAATTTTAGGCATATTTTTGAACACTCTTAGTTACCCAAATTTCACTGAGCTCAGTGGGAGCTATCTGCTACAACATTCTTAAAAATTCCCTTTTCTAGGTATAGCATATCTCTTAAAACTCATGTCCTTCATCCATTGTGAAATGAGTCCAGTACTGCTTTCTTTCTTGGAAGATAAGGAAATGGAAGTATTTTTGGATAGGAGGTAGCTTTGTCCAGTGGCTTTTTTTGCATATCCTGTGGTTCCTGATGAGTTTCTATTCATCCACGAAGTCCCTGGGGACAGAGTGTTAATTTTTCAGTATACATTTGCTTTTGGAACAGAAAGTTAAAAGGTGGTTGTTGTATTGCCTTGGGACTTTGACTCATATTTGATGCTGTCAGTGAAGAGTGATTTTAGAAGAAGCTACATGATAAGAGGTACTATCTTTCAGCTGATATATTAAATTGAGGTCGCTTCTGTCAATGGCCCTCTTAAAAATCACCTCTGTGTCTTGTCAGACATTCCATTTCCCAGTGAAATTAATTCTAAAAATCAAGGACTGTGTCTGAGATATTACAAAGCCCATAATAGTGGCTCTGTTTGCCCCATCGTCTTTGGCACTACTGGTATTTCACTTACTATTTTTGTCAGGACTTATATTAGAAAACTCAATTTTACTCCGTTCTGTATCACAAAGCAGCATATGTCACCCTAACTCCACTGAGCAGAGTAAGATTACTACATGAAATCTTGTATCATCCTGTGATATATATGTACACACAAGATTACTCAGAAAATAACTTGTCACTGTTGTAGACACTTCATGGTTGCTGGAAAAAACACTCCATACTGAAGGTCACATGTATATATACACTGATTTAACAGCTCTGTTCACCCTTTGCTAGAACAGTGCTGCTAGCAGAATGACAAGAGACCAGTAGAGCTTCATACTTTCAAGGAAAACTTTCTGATCCCCTCTGTTTAAAGGACTGAAGTTCATTGTATTTGAAAGAAATAAGAACTTATTCACTACATTGTTTTGTGAAAAGTTAAAGCACTTTTAACTCCATTTCACCTTGGACTCTATTATAAGGACTCCAAAGGTGTGACAAATGTTGCCGTACAGGATACCTTATTGATTTCGGCATTAGATTTGACTTTCAGAGTGTTAATTAGTGGATTTGAATCATGCTGGGGATTTTTTTTTTTTATTACTGATAAACAGTTCAGGTAGTTCAGTGTCTCTTTCAGCTGTTATAAAGCATAGTTCCTTTCAGATTCTTTGTAGACTGAAATCTTATAACCCATTCATAAGAACAGGACTTTGGAAAGCTGGTTTTGGTGCATCTCTCTCCTCCATACTCTGTTCACTGTATGCTTCTCTCCTTGATGCACTGCAGTAGTGATTTCAAGGTCAAGAAGGCTTCCCTTCTGCTGGTCTCAGGAAAAGCCACTTAGATCTTACCGTATTGTAACCTATTGAAACATAATATTTACCATTGGTGTCCTGTGCTTTTGAGGTGGCTCCCGAAAGTCCAGGTCTTTCTCTTGGTGTTTTCTTGGTGTTCTGACTTACTGTGTGCCTAGAACTAAAGCTCATTTTGCCTATGTGATGCTGGTTGTCTTAAAACATTTCACAAAACCACTAAGTTTCTTTTATTTCTGTGAAATGTATTGGATAAGAAGCAAAAATATTCTACATTCTTATTTTGTCCACAAAAATTATGTCCTGAGTGAGTTATTTGACTTCTAACAGACCCACACTCAGTTTTTCACAAGGCTCTGATCTGGCTTTGTGTTAATTGATTTTGTTAGTGGTTCGAGTGATATCTTACAACAGAAGAATGTTATATGCAACCCAGTAGTGTTGTGTTCTTTGTAGTCCATGAAAGACACCTAAAATCTAAGCTCTATAATCCTTAGTTGTAGATATAGGCAAAGGTTGAGGTCACTCTGTCAAATTCCTCTCCCTGTCCTGTTTCTTAAATAAAGAAATTATAAAGCAGCATAACATTTATGAAGTCTAGTGACAATAGTTATTTTTATATAAAATTAGACAGTACTTGTTCTGTTTTGGGAATGCAATGGAAAAATTTCAGTGAGCAAAGTTTCCAACTTGTTTAATAAAAATGGAGGTCTCTTTCTGTATTACGTAACAACAACAACAAATCCAGCAACATCCTTGTGCTCACTGTCAGTATCTGTGTGTGGAATTACTTCTTGATTGTTAAATGGCAGCAGAGTCTCTCAGCACTTTTACAGTAAGCAAGCTGGAAGCTAAATTAATATTCTACCTCTTTCATATAAATTTCAGCAATTATATAAAATAAATAGATAGACACCTTTTGATGTTTATTCAAGTCCTGAATGCTGAATTACAATGCAGAGCTTCCTAGTTATGTCAAATGCTGTCATGAAGAGTTCACTTGAAAGCAATTCAGCCATTACAGAGAAGCGTATGGCTTAGTCAGCTAATTTTTCTTTCACTTAACTTGAGTTGTAATATGAAATTGCTTTAAAAGCTTTGTTGCTGTTTTAAATGTTTTGTGGGCTTTCCTTCTCCACAGAAATTGTAGTTGTCATATTTAATTTAGGAATCTTTCCTTAATGAAATTTGTATTTATAAAAGTTGGCAACCTTGTAGGCAAAATGCTGTGTGTATTCTCAGGTCAGATATAGCATAGACAAGAATGCAGTGCTATGGCTGACTGGGATTGGTAATTTGGTCAAACTGCTGTTTTGGGCACCACAATATAAGAAAGGCATTGAGCTACTGGGGAGTGTGCAAAAGAGAGCCACAAGGATGATGAAGGGCCCTGAGGGGAAGTCATGTGAGGAGTGGCTGAGGTCACTTGGTCTGTTCAGCCTGGAGGAGACTGAGGGGAGACCTCATTGTAGTCTGCAACTTCCTTGTGAGGGGAAGCAGAGGGGCAGGCACTGATCTCTGCTCTGTGGTGACAGTGACAGGACTGGAAATGGCCTGAAGCTGGGGCAAGGGAGGTACAGGACTGGATATCAGGAAAACGTTTTTCACCCAGAGAGTGGTTGGGCACTGGAACAGGCTCCCCAGGGCAGTGGTCACAGCACCAAGCCTGACAGAGTTCAATAAGAGTTTGGACAATGCTCTCAGGCACGTGGTGTGATTTTTGGGGTGTCCTGTGCAGGGCCAGGAGTTGGACTTGATGATCCCTGTGGGTCCCTTCCAACTCAGCATATTCTATGATTCTATGAATTAAAGTCATCCCTACAGCCCCTGGTAATGGCAGCACTGTGTCCAATGCTCTGCATTGTGCAGGTGCTCTCAAACCATCTTTAGAAAAGAGACAGACAGCTTTGCATTGAAGTAAAAACATTTGTTTGCTTCTTCTACTACAAAAGGTTTGGGGGCAGCAGCCTGTGGGAAGGGATAGGAACAAACTTCTGTAAATGATTGAGAATTGAGACATTCTTCCTGCAACCATGAATGTGAACCACTCCCTGAACTTCCACTTCACTTGTTCAGTGGTACTTCAGGTCTTGTTTTGAAATAGACGAACAAGTTCTAGCATAACAGATATCCTCATTTTGTTCTGCAACTTTGCAGCATGGCTTGTGATGCAGGTTGCCTACACTAGTGTAATGGGAATGAAAAACACTTTTGCTGTGAGTTAATAACACTGCACACTTCTGCCTTATTTTAAATAGCTGGAAATTATGCAGAGCTATGATCTGTAGGGCTTTGGCATCTTTCCACAGTAGGGAAAGGGACTTGTTCTAACTATATGATAACTAACATGTAAAAATTGTACTGGTATATGGTATGTACACAGCCTGCTTTTCTATAGCAGACATAAGTTTGTTTGTTTTAAAGGCAGTATTTACAACTAATTATCATTCTACTTTTTGAAATGTTAGCTTCTGCATAAGAACAGCTCTACCTGCTTTTTAAAAATTTTAGCATAAAGTTTTCTACCAAAACCTGCAATTTTGGTATGAGCTAAAAGGGCACAGTTGAACTGTTTGAATTTGTGCTGAGTCTGTGTAGATGCTGATGAAGTGTGGGTAGACCTGCTATCCAGAAGGTGGGTAAAGGGACAGACTCACTTTCAGCTAAAGGTTGGCATGGCTCATACAGAGCACCGGATTGCTAAGTTTGCAGTGTGGTGTAAAATCAGCCACTGTAGCCCCAGCCAAGATGGGCATGGTTAAGGTAAGCTTTGACCTTGGCCTGAGGAAATGCAGACTCATGTACTCTCTCTTCTTGGCTCTAATGCAAAGGGAGTAATTTCCAGCCGAGCAATGGCAATGTGCAGCTCTAGGGCAGTGACACTGCCTAAGGCAATGTTAGGGCAGTAACTGCTCCAGACAGCTGCTAAAAATCTAGTTTTCATTTGTTAGTTTTGTACCATAAAATATACATATAAACTCTCATAAACTCATAGAAGCAGATGTAAACTACACAGGTGTTAACCTGATTAGATGTAGCACAAGAACGCCATTAATATTCATGCACAATACTTCAAAATAGCAATCCCATCCAAGTTACAAAGAGATTTGTGGGGAAGAAAGGGTACTGTATTACAAAGACTACTAAGCCCCACTGTCTAAATCAACTTGGGCATTGGAAAGAATAAATGTCATGAAAAGTTAATAATATTTGGCTCCTCGGTGACCCATGTTATTTTAAATGTCATGCTCTGTACTAAATTGTGACTCATTTTGTACATGTTACTGATTTTTTTTTTTTAATTATCTAGATTAGACTAATGAGAAATAGCCTCTGAAAGGAACAGTCACTCCCTGGCCATCCATTTCTGATTTTTTGATTCTTTAATATTGATACCCCTGCAAGGGGTCTGAGAGAAAAAGTGGTTCATAAACTAAAGGTGACTGAAATGCCTAGTAAAGATCTGTAGCAAAGAAACCAAAGGTGTCAAATGCCCTGTGAATTCTGAGACAGAAGTGTTACGTAGAGAGGCAGACACACAGCTCTTAAGTGTAGTTTGGGTCTGAATGAGGGTTTTGTATGTATGTCAGATTTTCCAGAAAATATTTCACTGTACTCATGTTTATGCTAAAATAAACATCTTTAATTTATTGAGGTGAAAACTATAGTGTTTTCCAGTTATTTCTGTCTCTAAACTGTGCTTATGTGTCCTCCAAGTGATACAGATGGTTTTGATTGTCAAATAATTGTTAACTTTGAATTCCAGGTTGTTTTCTACAGGAAAGTTGTTTTTTCTGGCTCTGTCAGAACAACTTCAGATGGAATATGTGCTGGTCTCTACTCTTCCTTCACGTTAGTCATGTACTCAGTGCAATCAGTGGCTTAGTCTAACACATACTGAAAGCAGTAGGAGTTATTCTGTTATTTAATAGGAGCTGGACTTCTGAAAGAAGAAAAGATCATCCTCTGAGATGAGAATACAGTTTCCTTTCTGCAATTTTAAATATATTTCCTGACTTTTTTTATGAACATGAGAGAGATTTTAGAGAAGCATCTTTAAGTCTACAAGAGAAGTTGAATAAGCAAAAGTATCTTGTTTCTGTTCTAACCAGATAAATGCTTGATTATAGTGTCCTCCTGTATGACACCATGGAAAAGATCTGGCAGTTAATATCTCTGTTTCAATAATTGTGTACTTTGGCTTCAAATAGCATTCTGAGTGGAAAATCCACACAGCAGGTGTCAGCTCAGGATATTCAGAATTCTTCCTCCCTCTGCTGCTGAATCAGACACAGGAAACATTGTAAGGATTTTGTAGTTTCTTGTTCCCCTGGGGTGTTTTTCATTCTAAGTGCTTCTATTTTGCATTCCATCAATTGTTCCACAGGTTTATTAAATTAATGAGGTTTTACAAAAATGCAGGAAGGGGAACTACGTAAACTTCAGGCTTGGTAGCATCTCTCAGTCCTTTAAGAGATTATGGAGGAAGTCATGTTGGAAGCTACTTCCTAGCTATTTAAAGAGCAAGAAGGTAATTGAGAGCAGCACTGCTTTACCAGAATAAATGATGCCTAATTCATTACTTTCTAGAGTGAAATGAATGCTCTGTTGTAAAGGAATAGCTGTGAATGTTTACCTTGACAAGGCTTCTGACATGGTCTCCCACACCATCTTTGTAGCTAAACTGGTGAGACATGAATTGGGTAGTTTTGAAAAATTGGCCTGTTTGCTCAAAGAGACTCCTGTATGGTTTGGAATAAAACTGGCAGGTAACTATAAGTGATTTTCCTCAGCAATCAGTATTGGGGCTGATACTGTTCAACACCTTCATAGGTTTATAGAATCATAGAATCATTTAGTTTGAGAAAGACTTATAAGATCAACATGTCCCACAGTTAACCAAGCACTGCCAAGTTCATCACTAAACCATGTTCCTAAGCAACACTTCTACATGTCTTTAAACACCTCTAGGGGTGGTGACTTAACCAGTTCTCAGGGCAGCCTGTTCCAATACATCAGCCTAAAGGGGCAACACAGCAAGTTCATGAATAATGGAAAATTGTGTGTGTGGAAGGAGAGCAGTTGATATGCTAGACTGGAGCAGAGCTTCCATACAGAGGGACCTCAACAAATAGGAGGAATGGGCTGGTGGAGTCCTCATAATGTTCACAATACAAAGGCAGTGTTCTGCCAAGATAGATTAGTACAGGCTGGGGGCCAGCTGTGTAGAAAGTGATGCTGCAGAGAGACCTGGGGGTCCTAGTGGGCGGCGAGGTGATCATGAGTCAGCAGGAGCATGCTCAGAGCGACGAAAGCCAGTTGCATACTGGGCAGCCTTGTCAAGTCTGTAGCCAGCAGGTCAAGTGGTTATTCCCTTCTGTTCGTTTCTTCTAAGACCCCATGTAGAGAGCTTGTTCAATTTAGACCTGCTGTGCAAGAGAAAGAGGAAAAAACTGAGGTAGTCCAGCAGGGAGTGAGTAAGATGGTTAGAGAAATGCAGCATAGGACAATTACGGCAGTGCAAGGAAAAGTTGAGAGCACTGTGTTTGTTTAAACTGGACAAATTAAGGCTAAGGGAGGATCTAACTGCAGTCTTCCACTACCTCTAGGAGAGACAGAAAAAGGATGGAATTAGAAATGCATAGAAAAAGGGCCAGATGTAATGGATACAAGTTTCTGCATAGGAATTCAAAGGCATTAGTAAAATTTCCTAAATACGAAGTAGTTTTATTTCACAGGGAGGGGAGGGTGTTTAAGCACTGGAATAGATTGCCTGGAGAAGTTGTGGGGTCTCCATCCTTGCAGATATTGTAATTTGTTAAGTCCTTGGGCAACCCAGTTTCACTTTGGAATTCACTATGTTTTGAGGAAGAGGTTGATCTTGAGGTCTTTTTCAAACTGACTATTCCATAATTATCCCATTCTATAATAAGTCCTTATCTCTGGACATGACATCCCTCTGAAATGTAGAGAGATGTAAAATGGAGATGGAAAAGAAGTGTGAGGTTTGGAAATTATTATGTGCACTTTCACAGAAGATGTTTTAGATCTTAGGTTAGTCTTTGAGTCGGCTCTCCTCCTGATTTCCCTGGGTGTATTGATCCTTAGAAGGGTCACAGATCTCAGGTAGTGCATGGTCCAGTGTGCAACTCTGAGCTGTCTTCTGGACTTGACCATACTGCTGCCTTGATAATGTATAAGTCACTGGTTTGTTCTCGTCTCCCCTTCTTTCCCTATTTAGACTGCAAACCTTTTGGCTCAGGAAGTGAATTTTAACTAGCTGTTTAGCATAGAGCACACTAGGGCCTCATATTGGGTAAGCTTCTAAGTAAAACAGCATCCGAAAGTGAACAATACTGTAAAAATGCAAAATGTTATAGCTGGAATTTCTGTCAGACTACATTGGTTGTTTAACACTAAGAGAAAATGAATGTCCTCAGTGTTGTACTGCTCCCAGAGAGAGACTTAAATTAACTTGTATTATAAATGGAAGTGTTAGCAATGGTGACTGGAAACTGGGATTGAATTAGAGTAATGTGAAGGGGAGAGGCTGAAGAGCCTTGTTACAGTTAATGGGGCAAGACGGGAGAAGATTCTGTATTTGCTCATAAGACTCTGCTTCTATCTTGGCTCCCTTCCCTTGCCTCCTCCCAAAATAAAAATAAAACCACAGGGCTTTACTTGAGACTGAAATCCTCATGTTACTTGGTGGAAGACTTTCTGTGGCTTCTGTAGTGTTAATTCCTGGAGGGTACTGTGAACCCTTGACTTCCAATTAATGTTGATGTAAAGTGCTCACAGGATTTATGAGCCATAATGATGGAACATAACTGATGTGGACTGCTGCCACAGTCCGTTGAGATTCTTTTGTAGCCAACTTCACTGCCACTAGAATTGTTTCTTGCAAAGTACTGCAGCTTTCTTTGTTTCCTTTTCCAGAACAAGGAAGTGGCTGATCATGCCGTGTTCCTGCAGCTTCTTACAAAGGCAGCTGGAAGAAGTGTTGAAGTGAAGAGTTCAGAAACCAGCAAATAGTTCTGTTCAGTTGTGTTGCCACCCATGAGGCTATAGCAGAGCAACCATAATGCCCACTCCATGGGCAGGGGCAGATTAACTCACTCGTGGAAGAGCACTGTTATTACTTCTTCCTGTTCTGTGCAGCTTTGGGTACCACTGGGATATAGCACCATGATATGAAGCACCACGGTGTGGAGCTTCAGCAGTGTCAGATGCCTGCAGAGCCTCTCTTTGGTCCTACACACAATATCTGCCAAGGCAATTTCTGACGATTGGATAAGGGAAGTGTGAACTGTGTTTGCTGATTTCCTTACCTTTCCCAAACTGAAAGGCTACACCTGCTCAGGATGGGCTCAAGGTTTTAAAAATATCAGTTCCTAGCAATTATTTCTCAGAATTCACCCTTCTCATGAAAACACCACCAACAACAACAACAAGGATTCTTACCTACTTAGAGTATAAAGCTATGATTTAAATTACTCTGGAGATGATAATTCTAAAATAAATACTATTTCCAGGTTTATATTAACTTATCCTTTGCTCAGTTTTGCTCTGATAGAATTCCTATGAACATACAACAGGTATGTTAAAACTCAGAAAGCTTTAAATTTTATTTTGTTACTGCCTCCACTTGTCTCATTATTCTTTGTGAAGTTCCCAGATGTGATCTATAAGTGATTTGTAATTATATGTAACTAGAAAGGTAATTCTGGTCTTGCAGAAAATCATGGGACTTGATGACAGGAAATGTGGGGGTTTTAAGCTTCATTATCTTTGTGGCCTCCAGTAAGTCATTGGATTTTGGTGTTTCACTGTACCTATCTGTATAAGTGAGCCCTGTCAAGTGCAATAGAGACACAGTTTTTGTGGTGAACTTTTAGTGGACTGTTATGTGAAAGTTAATTACATGATTTTGTAAGTTTCAGCCCGAAATTTAAAGCTCATCTAGGTAGCACATGTCTGGTGCAAACATTGCTGTTCTCAGCTCTGTTGTTTGGAAACTGGATTAAAGTGTGTGCAAGGGAGGAGAGCCAGCAACAATGCCTGAAGTCTCTGAAGAGACACGGCCCAATCCAGCATCTGCCTTTATATGCAGTGTCTGTAGTAACACTCTTTGTATGGTGTTCAGTATCATAGTGGAGCTTCAGAAGAGGAACTTAAATCCTTCTGAAATTATTAGGCTATGATTTGAACATCTTGACTAAATACGTAGTTGAGAAAAGGTCTCTTCCAATAGCAAATTTTCTGACAGAAAATTCTTGATCTGTGATAATCCTGAGAAAACTGATCTACAGTGTAATCCTGCACACAAAATAGATTAATAGATGGCCAGCAGTAACCTGATGTCTGTATCAAAGATAATAGTCCTATTGGATTAAGGCTTTTTTTGGTTGGTTCATTTTGTTGTAGATTATGATAACTGTTGTGCTTGGTGACACCTGGCAAATTAAGTGAAGAGAGACCATTCTAAAGCATTATCTATCATCTTTAATTTTTTGTTGAAACACATTTGTGATCATGTACTTTATTGTTCTGTTTGTTGAAAAAGAAGCATCTATGCACATAATTCTGTAAAATTCAGTCAGACTTCTATTACTAGTATATTTTTATGTGATAAAGAGATAAAAGAGCCAGAAAAATCTGTTGAACTATACTGATCTCAAACTGCGTGCTGGAGTCACAAGTCTGTTGAACTGCAGTCTGAAGAATTCTGATTCCTGAATACATTTTCTCTGGTCTGATGATTTTTAAATAAGTCTCTAAAGCTTCTGTATTTTTAAGGATTTTGTAGTTTTCTTTAAATTATGTAGAGAAGGCTGAGTAAAATTTTTTCCTTAGGCTCATGATTCTGGTACTTTGCATGCCTGTCCTTCTAGCTGATCAAAATTTGCATTGACAGAAATTTGATTTGAGAACAGATATTAGCCCTAGTGTCCTTGACATACTCACACTCTACAAGGATAACACCTTACTTCTGGTTTTTGCAAGTGGTCTAATTAATGTCAGTGGAACTTGGAACAAGAATCAAGAATTTTTATGGGTTTGGGGACTTTAAAGTTGATTCCAAATTAGACAGTTAGACATGAGTACTGTTCTAAGCTTTGACATCGAAAAGCGTAGCTGTGTGCTGCTGACCAGCTACAGTGTTCCACTCCGTGTGTTTGTAATTCCTCTGTCTCCCTTTAATTGTTTGATTAACTGGGAGGTATTATTGGTGTCTGTCAAGGGCTTTGAAATCCATGTATGAATGGTGGTGTAAAAGTTAAAAGCCATTCTTCATTAATGCCAGAAAAAACAGGCATTGCTTTGATTGTGGCCCATGGAGTTATCCTCAGTCACTCCCTTATCATTACTTGGCTTTATGAAAAAATAAATAAAACAATGGAGTATGACCGTGCTCATTAAAAACATATTTTATTATTAAGCATCCTATAAAGAACATACTGTAATATCAATTTTTGGCTTCAGCAGTTTGGGAAAAGGGGGCATCGAAGTGCAGGAAAGCCAATATACACCAATGGTATAGTCATTGATTTTCATAGGACTATGGGAGTCAAAAATGGAAATTGATATTGCAGTGATGACCTGGGTAATTGACCATTTAAGTGATCCAGGAGTAGTCCAGTAGGTAAGGGAAGAGATGCCCTTCTTTGGTGTCTGTTCCATATTAATGAGTTTTGTACTTAGTCTTTTATGCTCGTTTCATTCAGAGTAGAGCTCTAAGTACCTTATCTTGACTTGATAGTACTTGGCATCTTGCAGGATCAAGAACTGTGCTTGCTGAAGCTTGCTGCATTTAATTTAATTGTATCGTTTTATTCACTGTTACTCACTCCATCTGTCCCAAAGGGAACATAGAAGAAGGAAAAGAGAAAGGAAAGAGTGCCAGTAAACTATAATAGCAGAAAGAAGGAGCTAATTTTAAACTGCTTTGAAACATGTTTTCTGTAAGCAGTGTTGTCCTCCCAAGTGGCAAAGTGCTTAATATAGAGGAGAACTGCAATAAACTTTGGTTTTCTTCCAACAGCATAACATAGTGTATTGATAACACCTACTTATAAGCGTTGTCTAAAATGTTTTTTTTTAGCCTAGGGAAATTGTCAAGTGGATAGGATGCAAAAACCCACAGAAATCCATGTTGTGATCATAAATTATAGTCAGTATCATACAGAGGTTAATAAAAGACTTCATAGATAGCTGGGTAAAAGGAAAATCAGCACTTACAATCCAATAGGCTGTTTATGATCATTGCCTTTAACTAGAGATTAAATCTTCTAATGATATTGTCAACCTTAATATGTAAATCTTATATATAGAAATCGATACCATCTTTATAACATTGTGCTTATTTATCCTTTAAAGAATGTTTGTAAGTAGAACCTTATTGTAGGTGCAGCCCATATTTTGTGTCTTTGGTTTCCACCCTGCAGCATGCTGCTTGTTGTGCAGATCAATATTGTCTCATTGCTTCTGTGTGTTCCCTCATCTACCCATATGTAAGAAAAGAGGATTTTTTTTAGATTAGTATCCCCTTGCTGTTATGGAACTGTGCAAATGTGTTTAATTACACATACAAGTATTATGAATGGCTTCCAAAAGATTAGTTCAGGAAATGTCAGAATGAATGTTACCTGTTCCAAAACAGGCACATGCAGCCTTGATGTGAAGAGCTCCCATCTCATAGTGGTTGAAATTAGGAGTTAAGCCTCTGTGTGGTGTTGTACATGAAGCAGTATTCCTTCCTTTCCTCCTGTGGCATGGCATCCTACTGTGTGGCAGAACCAGCCTGGTGGTCTGGGTGGAAGGAAGATCCAGGCTCAGCAGTGTGTCAATGGTGGATTCACTGTCAGCCCAGTTTGAAGCAGGAGAGTATTTTTGAAGCAGATCTCCCAGCTGTCAACACTTACTGTGCATTTCTTTGCATCATCGAGCAGTTGCAGTTTGGATGACCTAAATTGCTTTCGGAGGAAGCTAAACCAGAATATTCACTGTGGGTATGTACCAAATATGCCCCAATCCCTAATAAAGATGACTGAAAGCATGAATTGTCCTCAGCCACGTGAAGGTCTCCAGTATGAATCGAATGCATACCAAGAAAAAGCTCTTGGACATTTGGCACTTTGTGCAGCAGCCAGGAAGCACCTCCCATGCTACGTATATTGAATTGATTTTAGCTCAGTTGGTCAGAGCATGGTGCTAAGAACACCAAGGTTATGGGATCAATCCCTCTGTGGGCCATTCACTTAAGAGTTGGACTCGATCCTTGTGGGTCCCTTCCAACTCAGACAATTCTGTGATAAAGGCCCATATGACAAGTATGCCTTGATGTTTGACTGCTGTTGACCACCTTGAAATTTGCTCCTTTTCTTCTTTTCTAGGACAACTCCTTCTTCAATATTGCTCTTTTTTTCTCTATAAGCATTATCTTGGGTGGCAGTCTGTCTTTGCTGAACCTAGTTCTGAACAGTACCTTGGTCTCTTATACAATATATCTCTTTGTTTTCCATCTTGTTATGTCTTGTTTCATGTCTTGCTGCTTCAGACTCCCAGAAGGGCCAACAAGGTACATGCTGAGGCCGCAGGAATATGGTCATGTTTATTACCTTATACTGTGTGAAAATGTGTTTCTTCCTCTTTCTTGGCCTGTGTGATAATGAAAAATCAATTCTAATAAGTTATTTATCATCGTAATGATAAAGTAGAATAAAAACCAAGTAATTTTAAATTATTTTTAAAATTTCAGTTAAAGGTATTTTCTTTTGAGAATACAGCTTAAAACCCCCCCACATTTAAAAAATGAGTATATAATAAGTTATGATATTAGTAAAAAACACTTTTAGTTACTTTTTAGTTACTTTTATTCCATAAAGGTCTATTATATTGTCAATATTTTCAGTAGTCAAACCACTGCAGTCACTGAGTAAGTGTTTGAAACCATAGATTACTGAGGCTAGAATACACATTTAGTTTTTTTCTGCAGATACAAAAAAATGCTGCCTTATTTTGGGCTTTTCAGATAGTTCAGTTCAATAATTATGTAACACCAAGCTGAGAAATTGACTTTTGCTGAAAAAGCATAAAAAGTTGGTTTTCTCTCAAACTGTTGATAGGATGATCAGATTTACTAATTAAACACTTTGTGACAACAGAAATAAGGCACAATCAGATTAGTTTGCTAATTTTAGATTGGGAAACCCTTCCTTATTGATTAGGAAGTTTTTTAGAGAAAATATTAGTTAACATTTGTCTTCAGGTATACAGCAGACCGAAGATTTTTACTTATAAAATAGCTTCAAATGCTGTTTTATGCATTTGGGATGAATCAGAATTTATAATCCTAATTCATTTTCACAGAAGTTACAAAGAAGCAGACATTTAACAAACAAGAGAGATGCTATTCACAGGACTCTAAGACCCTGAAGAGTCCAAACAATTGTGTATTACTCAAATAAGGTCTTAATTTATTTTTGTCAGTAAAGAGAAAATAACAATGCATGCCAACAATGAAAATTAACTAAGTAAAGAATACAGTTGCAAAACAAAAGTAATGATTATTTAGGGTTTTCTATGTGGTAATTCAAATTATCTTTAAAATCTGTGGCAATCAGCATGGCTACGAATTGTCAGTAATTCAAAGGCAACAGCATAGCTTTACTTTTCTTTACTTTTCATCCAGTCTCCCTACTCAAAGATAGAAATTTCTGTGACAAGATGGGAAATAGAAGAAAGATTCAGTGGCAGGAGCCTGATGATTACAATTTCAGTAATTCCTTAGTGGCACAAGGCTTACTCAGCAGTTAAAGCTGAATTGAAATGTTCTTCCATATATTGAAATGCTAAGTTACCCTGCAGGAAATCGCATCCACTGCAGCGTCGTGTTCAGTTATATGGTGGTTATCCAGTCTGAGACTACAAATGATCTCTTGCTTTTTTTGGTATGTCTTTCTTCTTACTCCTGGTAACACCTTCTCTGTATTTTTAACTATAAGTACATAAAAATAAACTGACCACCATAAGGAAATTGAGCCAACAAAAGCAGTTCACCTTTGGATATGAACAACAATGAAGAAACCACAACAAAAGCCCTCAGAAGAGCATTAATTTGGACTGAAAATGCTGAGCTGCATTTTTAATTGTAACATTTCTAAATTCTGTGCTGTTACATCAAGTTGTTTCTCAATAGATTTATATGGTTTGTGATGAATAAAATATTGATTGGTGGTTTTGGATGACAGATGCTTCTAAATCTGAACAAACATAACTAATATGAAATTCAAATTCTGATCAAACAAAAAATTAATATGAATTTATTATTTTCTTGCTTTTAATAAGCACAGATGTCTTGCCAGTGGCCTAGGCTCTGTCAAGCATCACTGCATCACTTTTTGTGGGCTCAGACACAAAGGTGTAGGGTTCTTTCTATGTATGTGCCTTGAATGCAGAATCAAACTGATAGATATTCAAGCATAACTGATGTTGACTTTCTTGAATGAAGATTGTGGTCCTAATTTAAAAATCCTGAAACATTTTGCTTTTCTGGTACAATATGCATTTAGTAATTTAGGACCAGAAGGGTCCTGCCTCATCAGTGAATCCTGTCCTGGTCTGGCAGGCAGTTTGAAAATATAATCCCCTTAACAGGCTGATGCAGCTCTGGGCCTCTTACTGATTGACAATAGGTAAAAAAAAATAAAATTGCCGATACTTGTTTTATCTTCTGCTAGAGTGCTGAAGGTAACTAATGCCCTAGTCTAAAGGAACTATCGCTTCAGTGAACAATGAAGTATATGAACACAAGAATTGCCATGTATGTCAAAATATTGTGTGTCTAGTCTGGTGTCCCACGTCTGACAATGGCCTATTCCACAGTGAGATTTGAGAAACTCTTTTCTAAAATCACACAGTGAACTTCCTCTGGGAGATGCATTTTTGTAATGGCTGTCAGTGAGAAATCCACCCAAACATGAGGTTAAATGGTTTTTTTTACTCCTGCTATAAAATTGTGCATTCATCCTGTTTATATAAACATTTAAGTTTTGCTTTTAATGCCTGATGGTGATGAATTTCAGAGGTCAACTGACAATTTTTTTATTTAAAATATTTCTGCCTTTTACCTTCACTACTTCCCTGAGTGAAGGTATACCAAACCTTGGCTGACTGTGGCTATACCCTTGATTATATATGTCCATCATATGTCCCTTCTTGTTGACATCTTGCTGAAGCACTTATTTTCAAAGATAATAGAGGAAAGTAAGATGCCCAGAAGTAAATGCGCTATTTTGGCTGAAGACATACTAATGAGTAGAATAAGATGGCATGCTAAAAATATTTTTTTATATCAATCCATCACAAAACATAAGTCTGAGAATCTCAGGAAATTGTTTTCCCCTCCTTCTCCCATAATCCTACACATTGTTTGCCTTTTTATTTGCAGTTGCGTGTTGATCAGAAGCTTTTGTATTCAATCTGTTTGCAGTAGTGCTCCTGTCTCTTTCCTAAAAGCTTCTAATTAATTTAGAATTTATCTCTGTCTAATTAATTCAGACAGGATTAATGTATAGTGAACTGTGTCCGGATTAAAACCCTCATGTGTTGGATTGCTGAATGGACTGGTGAAAGCACGCAATGCCTTTCAGTTCAAAGGCAGTTTGATATGGTAATGAACAAAAATTTTCACCAATGGGAACAGAATTTGTGGTGGTATCATCTTGGCAATTTTTTCATAATTGATATGTTTTTAGGAAATCTTCACCAAGAGGCCAAGGCTGGCATGAACCAGAGCCTGTGCAGGTGTCTTTGAGTAGTGGGCCAGGAGTGAGAAAGCCGACACTGATGCTCGCTCTGCATTATTGATTCTAGGAAGGCCCTGGGGAAGGGCAGGGAAGTTTTGGGGTTTTTTTTTGTCAGCCAGGGACCTTAATGATATTTCTGTCCTTCCCAAAGAGATGTCCTGAGTGCTTTTTCATAGAAATTGTAGAATCCTAGAATGGTTTGTGTTGGAAGGAATGATAAAGATCATCTTGTTCCAACCCCGCTGCCATGGGCAGGGACTCCTTCCACTAGACCGGGTTGCTCAAAGCCCCATCCACCCTGGCTGCCTTGAACACTTTCAAGGATGGGGCATCCACAACTTCTCTGGGCAACCTGTGCCAGTGTCTCACCACCCTCACGGTAAAGATTTTTTCCTAATACCTAATCTAAACTTTCTCTCTTTCTGCTTAAGGCCATTTCCCCTTGTGCTGTCACTACATGCCTCTGCCGAAAGTGCCTCTCCCGCTCTCTTAAAGGCCCCCCTTGGGTACTGGAAGGTGCTGTAAGGTCTCCTTAGAACCAGCTTTCTTAGCCTGTCTTCATAGAGGTGCTCCAGCCCCCTGAGCGTCTTCATTGCCCTCCTCTGGACTGGCTCCAATAGGTCAGTGCTCCATGGGTCAATGAGTCAGACAAATATGTTGTATCATTCCCTTAGCAGCCTGAAGAAATTCAGCTAAAGATGGGCTGGTGACCGCAGCCATGGCCAAATGATCCAGCAGGGATAATACATCCTGATTAGGAAGCAACAATGCCTGAGAATTGTAGCTTCATTAGCTGCAATTAGCTTGAATAAGCAACATGCTGAGATATGTTCAAGAGTGCAGGATGAGAAAAATCTGAAGAAAATTACATCCCTTTTCCTCAAAACACTTAAAATGGACAAAAAAAATGGATGTCTGTGTAGAGGAGCAATACAGTGTGCAGCCTATTACCTGGCTGAGTCCTAATGTGCATATAGGTATGAAAATCTCATTCCATGGCAATAATGTACACAGTGTATTCAAAGAGTGAAAGGACACAATGCACTTGGTACACAAATTAACAATATATGAGTAGTTACATATCATTTTAGATTGATACAGAGAATAGATATGTAGTAGATTGGTATATCTAGTGTATGTACGTATATATTAGATACAGGAATGAAATAAAAAATATTTTTGCCTAGTAGTATACATCTGACATCTTATTAGTTGCACACATTTTATCTAAACAGCTGGATGATATGATGGAAAAAAAAAAATTATTGCTTCCAGAACTTTCAAGTGCACAGCAATTAAAAATTCTGAGGGTTTATTAGATACTTTCTGTGATTATAAAAGAATCTTCACCTGAGTCAATGCATGAGTCAACCTGTCATGATAGGTCTTACCACAGATCATCAATTATTCCTTACTAATTCAGCATTCATCCCCAGTGTTCCCTCCTTGTGGCAGTCAGTCCATGCAAGACATCTGAGATACACGGCATTGGAACAACATGACCCTGTCTTGGTGTTGAGTAGTTCAGGACTCTGGCACTGATCACCACTATCAATGATGTCTGTCTTACTCAGAGGAGCTGGAGAAAACCAGGGCTTTTCCCTGTTTAGTGCTACATGAGGTTGGTAGCAAAGTGTCTGGCTTCTGCAGTCTAAGGTTGAAGTGGAGAAAGCGTAAAAACATCCAAAACAAATGACCATTCCATGTGTAAAGTACACACATGCACGTATCAGGGCACACGTTTTTGCTAGAGGAAGTAAAGAAACAAACCTTTTAGCTTAATTGCAGATTAGCTCATTTCTTCTAGGCATCATGGCAGAGTTGGGTAATGATAAAAATGTCTGTGTCAGATAAATAAATTCTAAAGTGCTTAACCACTGATACTGAAAGAGACTTGCTGAGGTTTTGAGTGTCATTCCCTCGTCTCAGTCTCCTCTGGGTTTGAGACCACAGAGGGACCTGGCTGTATTGATAGTCCTCATACAACACGAACTGGGATTTGTTCTTTCAGTGCTCGTAACTTCAGGTACCCTGTTCACCTTCTGTACTCTGTTCATAATTAATTATTTGCATATTAATTGTGCAAGCACAGGTGCCCAAACTGGTAATTTTTAATGACACCGAAAGTTTGATTTATACTTTATATAGTTGATACTATACTGAATAAGCAAAATCCAGCTGTCTTTCTGCATTTCTCCTCCTTACACTGTTTCTGTAGCTGGTGCATTATCAGCCAGCTAGTACGGTTTTGTTTGTCTTGTTTTTTACCAGTTCATCTTCAGACTGGCTCACTGCACAGCAAATGCTGTAGCTACAGTTTCTAGTGAGATATTTTAAAATTCTAATTCAGTCTTTCTGCTGCTCAATATGTCTGCAAACTGTCAAATTGATCATAGCATTCACATCACTCAGCAGTCTTCTGCGTAAGGCCAACATGTTGCAGCACTTGAGCAGCCTTCATGCTTTCAGACTACTTGTTTCTGCTGATATACATTCTGCATGGAACTCAGAATTCACCAGCAGTTTTAAAAGAAGGAAATAAAAATATTGGGAGAAATTTATTTTTATTTCTGTTTTGTTTATTACGTCCTCTTTGTGATTATAAATTACAGAATCTACTATTCCTTATATCAAGGAACGGGGATTTTAAGAAATGTTCACCTGCAGTTTATAGGAAAACTTCTTTTTTTTAATTTTAAATGCATTTTCAAGTGGGTTTTTTTGTTTGGCTGGTTTATGGGGTGGGTTTTTTTGGTTGGTTGGTTTGTTTCTTTGTTTTGTGGAATATGAATTATTTGTTACTTTTGTCTTTTCCTTATCATGGAGTGTGGAGATCTGAAGGTCTTATGGAGCTGTATTTCCACTGTGTACCTCCAACCAAGTTGCTTTTGATTTCACTAGATACCATTGCAACAAGAATTGTCCCTCTGATTTTAAAACTGCTGAAAATAATTAGCTTTTATTCAGAGATTTGAAAGTCATGAGAATGCTACAAATTGACCTAAGAAGAATGCCAGTACCAGATGCAGCCATAATGTGAGAGAAGGGATGCTGCTGGACACATCTGACCAATATTATGTACTCCTCCTGGTCCACTGCTTTCCTCGCACCCACAGTGGCTTTGTGAAGTGTAGGGACAGTGAAAGGAGTGAAGCACCATGCCCTGACTTTGCTCCACAACCACTCTCCCAACAGCAAGAAGCTCCTTCCTGTAGGGTCAGATTCTGACATATTAGGAATAATCCTCCCACCCCTGCTCCTTTCTTTTTTATTTCCTGCATCTGTATCAGCTCTATTTTTCTAGACAATGGTATGTTCTTGCAGATGGATGTTCCACTTGTGGTTTTAGCTTCCTTTGCCCTTTGAGGAGCATCAGTGAGTTTTTTTGAGTCATTTAGTGACAATAAATAATAACAGCCTCTTTCCTAGGGAAAGACACAGCCAGGTCTGGTTTCACCAATAGTTGTGCTTAAATCACCAGAATGTGAAAGGGAGTAGAAGTATAATATTCCTGCATGTTTTGTGAGAACAGGTTGGCTGGTGAGGAAGGTGTAAGCCTTTTGTGTCGGAATAGCTTTGATTCAAAATGTCTTCAGACATCAGTGCCAATCCGTCTTGAGTTTTCTTAATGCTAGTAGTTGTTGAAGTACATATTTTAAATCAGGGGAGCTCACTAAAACATAGTTTATTTTGATTGTAGTTTATAATTAGAAGGCTTCGTCTGGGAAAGACTGGATTTTCTGCACTTTTTCTGCAATTGATTAATTTTAAACTAGACGACCTTTTGAATATACAAGAAATAATTGTTGAAAATGTAAAGGTTCTCAATGTCCTTAAAAGTTACTGAAAAAAAATTCTTATTATTTATTTGTAAAGGATAGTTTCTATTGCAAGAAGCTCAAGGCAGATATCTCAGCCTCCCTAAGAATCATGTGCTTATCACCTCCCACATATTTTAAGAGCATGCTTTTAGATATAACACTCAGATCCTTATGCTTGATCCATTTTTCAAACTCACAGGAATCAGGTACATCATGATGCTTTCAGAATGTAAATATTTAATACAGACTTTTTCCAGGAGATGGAACCATATTGATCCTGTGTTCCTAATCTTTACAACTTTGTCATTTGACTGAAATTTGAAAGCTGTCCTTTGTGGGGTTTGGTGTTCTCTTTCCATTTGTGCTGAACAACCTGACAAAACCCCAAACCACTTAATTTGTGTAATTCAGTTTCTCAGCCTTATTGGAACACTGTGTTTTGGTTAATTATTGAAATAGACTGCACTCCATAACTAAACTGTAAGCTGAGGGTCTAAGTGTGAATGAAAAATTCTCAATTTCATACTCAGAAGCTGTAATTCAAACAACAAAGATATTTTTCAGAAGAAGTAGTCATTAAATAGAATAAAATCAAGGCTTCCAACACTTTTTCTATGTTGGGATTGTAAGTTAGGATAATAAAAGCTTTAGTAAAGAGAATTAAATGAAGTTATATGCAGACCATAAGTAACAGAACATTCACTATGACTGTGATGAGAGGGCACTTGATTTTAGTAGAATCTGCTCTCTCTTTTTGAAATTAATTATCCATGTTTTTCATGGTTTAGAGCTAGGATTTTAATAAGTAGAAACTACACCTTACTTCTATTTAGATTGGTATTAAATATATGATAGAGACAATAATTTCTGGTATTATCTGTTAGTGACAAGACTTTGCCCAAATCAACCTGGAACAGACTTTTCACTTTATTATAATGCAAAGGAGCAGGTAGGTGCCATGTAATGTTTTAGGAGAGACGATTGGTGTGAGCAAAAACTCTAAAACTGAAGTTGTCGTCCTTCATGAGGCTAACAGTGAGTGTCTAGAAACCTAATAGTTTACAGCTCCTTTTTCCTGGTGGGCATTACTAGAATTTTACCATCACTGTGCATTAGGAAGAGTTCAATAAATTTTAACCAAAACTGTTGCTGAAAATGTCAAGTAACTCATAATAATCTATCCAGCAGATACAGATTTCTTTCTACAGTTCTGGTTTTGCCATTATGTCTTTAATCCTATTTGTCCAGAACACATACTCCAGTCCACCCTCACAATTCCTGAGACACTAAATCATTTCATTTTCCTAAATCCCTCTGTGACTGGATTGATTTCTTACAATTCAGTAATCTTGCACCATTTCCTTCACTGAAATAAGATATTCCTTAAGAGGGAGACTTTAAGCTTGGTGCTTTTGCACCAAGTTTCTTGGTGTTCACATGGCTGACTTGCTTAATGTCTTGCAAAAGTCAATTCAAGTTCATGACATTAATAACATTTGGACAAAATTCTGGTGGTTGTCTGGCTAGTTTGATAATGCCATCATGTCAGTCACTGAATTTCACATGCCTTTGTTGTTATTTAGTTGTTATTGCTTCATATCTGACTGAGTGTAGTTCATAGGGGTAGAAAGGTGTGTTTGGTGCTTTGCTCTCCTTTTATAGTTTAGCTACTTTGCATTTAAAAAGTTAAAATGATGATACAAACAAAGCAGAGAGATATAAATAGAACACTTTCTCTTAATATACAGTAACAGATGTTTGGAGAAAAATAAAGGAAACAGGGCAAGTACTGAATAATCTTTCCCGGGTGCCTCCAGCCTTTCTGTAAATGGCAACTCAGGGACTTTCAGACCGGGCTGGATGTTTCATCTGTATCATGATGCTCAAATGTGTTAATGTGCCATTACCTGTCTCTACTGTCTCTTTATATTTCTGGCTTCCACAACATCTCATGTGGAGTTTAATTATAGTAAGAAGTGTTTCTTTTTATATGTTTTAGCCCTTCTGCATGCCGAATTCATGAGCTACTTTCTCCCTACCAATTATTTCATAGAACTATATTGTACTCTTCTTTAGTCATCCTTCATCTAAGCTCAAGGGCCTGACTAGCCTCTTCTCACACAGGTGTTGCTCATACTTTCAATCATCCTTGCACATTCCCTTCTTCAGGTTCTGTTACATCCTTTGTGAAATGGGAAGATCAGCACTGCATGCAGAATTTCATGGAATCATAGAATAGTTTGTATTGGAAAGGACCTTATCCAACCCCCTGCCACGAGCAGGGACAACTTTCACTAGACCAGGTTGCTCAGAGCCCCATCCAACCTGACCTTGAACACTTCCAAGGATGGGACATCCACAACTTCTCTGGGTAAAGTATAAACACAACAGTGATAATTGCTTTTGCACCTATTCCCAATTTCTTTTTTAAAGATGTGACCATCCTAGGGGAAAATAATGTTTGAATACCTTGTCATAACATTTACAATGTCTTTACAGGGCATATACCTTACAATCACCTGTGCAGTTCATCCAGGAAGATGAGAATTTACCCCTTTAGTCTCGTCTAATGCACCCTTTCCTCCTTCTAAGGATTTTCAGAGCACCCAAATGACCAGATTCTCTTCACTGGATATGACAGGTTCTGTAGCAGATACTTCTTTGACCTGTACTTCCTTTAGCCCTTTCATTTCTGAGGTCCACAGCTGCCTCTAGCTGCTTGCTTGGTGTAACTGCAGCTTCCCAGGTTATGTATGCAAAAATGCTTCCCAGATTATACATTTATACATGCCAGTACCTGCCATGTATATGCCGTATTGGTGATAACAATTAAAATTGAGACCATATTTTCTTGTGTTTCAGACCCATCTTCAAGTGAAGATGTCAAAAACCCCCAGGTCTCTGCAGCTACAGCAATGAAAATACAAAATAAAAACACTAAGTACACAGTAAGGTTAATAACAACCACTTCCTATCATAGTATTGTATTCATGATTTTATGCACAGGAAGTCTTTTGTACTCATGACATGATAAAAAGTTATTATTGATAGATGAAACATCTGCTTAAAAAAAGCTACAAAATATTCCACTACGAACAAACTTCTGCCTAAGATATATTTTTCTCCTCATAATCTTAGACCTGTATGTACAACATGTAAGGAGTTTTGAGAATAATAAATGAAAGTTGCTGTAGAAATAATACAAGAGTGGTTAAGAATGTCTTTTAAATGGTTCAGTGAAGTAGATACTGGAAAAGCAATCTAAATTCTATCAGACAAGGTAATGGAGGGTAAAGAAGCTGGCAAGCAGAGTGACTGGAAAACTAAATGATAATATAAGCCTCAAGCATAGAAGAGCTTTGAAAATCTCTATGCAAATGGGCTAGGAGACCAAGGTATACAAGAAGGACTGTAGCTTGAAAGGAGTAAAAGGAATATCTGGTTGAAAAAGGGGTAGAGGAAAAGCTGAGCCAAAGGTATTGCTGAGTACTTACGCTCTTTTGGGGGCTAAATTCCCATTTGTGGTGTTCTGGTTTAAAATAAGGCCTGTGCACATATAAAATGTAGCTGGTGATGGCCATCTGGTGAACCTCTTGGCACCAAACCAGGGTCAGCTGTACTTCAGCCATTTGCCAGAAAGCCTTGTTCTACTGGTGCTTAAAAAAGTGCACAGGGATCTGCAGTCACCAGAAGCATTGTCTTCCAAGTGGTGTCAATTCACCTTATGGAGCTTCTCCTGATACCTCACCTTAATATTTCTTTCTGCATTTCAGACCCTTTACTTGCAGCCACTTCCTCAGTGGACGAGAATGAGATCTCACTGATGTATTAGCTTGAATCTCAAACTTCAGTTCTCTGCTCCCCAAATCATCCCTTGTGTCTGTATGATATCCTGGGGCTCTAGTCTGGAGTGACCTGATCACCTCTGCAGACTGGGAACATATGTCATCAACAAAATAGGAGAGATGCTGTATTTCTGTCTAGTGTATTTTACGGAGAAATATTTGCATATTGGCCTGATAGCTACTTGTAGCTACTTTTTTGGCTAGATATCTAGCAGCCAATCACACACGTATGAATGCACCATATTAAGCCTGGAAGAAATGCCTGGCTTGAAAAGGAGAATGCTTCTTAGAGAAATCCGTGGGAATACAACCTGAGGGGGAAACATTCATAGCTGGTGAATTCTAATTTGAATATGTTTCATCAAAAGTGTTGTGACAATAGAGTGATTACTGATATTATTTGAGAAATACATAATAAAAATAGCAGAGAGGCAAATTCAGCTCTCATATGAAACAATTGCTGAGAGAGGTGTTCCCAGTGCTTTTCTAGAACTAGACAAGTATTCACACGTTTCTTTAGCAATAAAAAGTGCTCTGAAAAGGAAGCTCAGCACCACAGTCCAGCCACATGACAAAGTATCCTGAGTGAGTGAATCAGCATATCACATGCCTATCACAGGAGGATCCTGTGGGAGTTGCATAGATTTGGTGTCTATTGATGGCCTTGCTGCTGTTGAATATGGTAAAACAACAGATGCTATGTTGAAATTTTGTGTGAGGAGAGGACTGTTTTCAATTATCTTATCCAATGTGGTTCCTTGAGGATTTGGAAAGAAGGATGTTCAGACAACGTGCCAGATGAATGCCCTTTCTGTATTGGTCAGTGGTACAGCTGCACTTGGTCTATAACCAAGCCTAAGCTCAACATATATGGTGTTTGGAACAATTAACTCTGTTGACTTCAAAAGAGGTAAGAATTTGATGTAATTTGCTCTATTTTTAGCCAGTTGGATAGTGCCACGTATTATTTAGTTTTGATTAGCTTAGTCGATGCACAAAGCTAGTACATGTTAAACACTAAAATTAATCATACAGCAGTGCTAGTGTCGGTGCTCGGCCTCAGTCGGCCTTGGCACACGAGCGAGAGAGACTTCAGCGCTTTTGCCCATAACTCAGTCAGAGGTCACAAAGCTGGCATGTAAAGGTTGTTTATTCTAATGTTATCCATAGCTGCGATGTCCCGCACCGCAGGTGCATCTAGCATGAGAAAGTAGCGTAGAACTGCCCACCAGATGGGCGTACCGAGATTTTTATACCCTGTTACAAATCCAATCAGTGGACAAAACGTGTCATTATTTACAAATTTATACCAATTAATTCTAACCTGTTCTAGACATGCAATTTCCTGTCTTATCTCTATTCTACCAATCAATTCATGTCCTCGTCACCAAGAATATGGAGGACAGTGAAGAAGAAGAAGAAGAAGGAGAAGGTGACCACACCCTTTAGACTCCATCTTAACCCCCCTGTACATGTCGTACCCCCATGTACATGTTATCAGATCTTCTATATACTACATTTCACCCGGTGCAAAGTGACTATTAATGCTTATATTACACTCTTGTGGCTTGCAATTAATCTCTTAGAGTTGGTAAAGCTCTCCAAGGACAAAGATCAAAGGCAATGCCC
This sequence comes from Dicrurus megarhynchus, assembly GCA_013399195.1. Classification (NCBI taxonomy): domain Eukaryota; kingdom Metazoa; phylum Chordata; class Aves; order Passeriformes; family Dicruridae; genus Dicrurus; species Dicrurus megarhynchus. The sequence continues at coordinate 1,580,219 of VXAD01007430.1, forward strand.
TCTGGGGCACCCCCATTTCGGGGTGTCAGGTCCCCTAAATTAGACAGAGACATGTCGTGGGTTCCGACATGCCAGTTACCAGCTCTCAGCATTTTGATGAGAAGTGCAGCCAGAAGTGCAGATGTGCAGATGAGGAATGTTGTGGTATTAAGAGGCAAACCTTTCTGCCTCTTACACCTGCACATGTTTGGAAAAAAAATAGAGCTAACGAAAGCTCTTCTAAAATATTATTGTCCAAGGATTCTCTACCCAAACCCTTGTGACACATGTATCAAAGAAGCAGATGCTATTCTGAGAAGTGTAAAGCATGATATTGCACAGAAGGTGATGTGGTCTAGTCATTTTCATCAGAAAGCAGCTTCTAGGAGGTATTTGATTACCTGCAGAGTCTGGCCCTGACTCAGTAGACTGGTGTATGATTATCTGAAAAGCCTCATCTTGCTCCCTATTAAACTAACGATGATGTTCTCATCTTGTTGTCATTAGTGGGTCAACTCTTGGCAATATTTCATGAGATTGTAGTTCACATTCATGAGCTTCAAATCTTTGCAAATACCTTCTTTCTTGTTTATTTGTTTTAAGGAAGACACTTAAACTTTCCACCTGTCTTCTGTCTTTTTTTTTTTGTTTGTTTGTTATCTTACTGTAAGTTCATTTATTTTAACACTCAAAATTGCAGGGTAAAACTAACTACAGACATAAGTGGTACGTTTATTGATTCAGTGATAAATGCCTCATTCACAATCTGCATGGCAAAATCTGGTTTTTGTAAGAAAACCTACTCTGGACACTGTTGCTCTATGTTTTTGAAGATGTTGATTCAGAATGTTTTAGGAATTCGGTCAAGTGTATTTGTGGAAACAATCAATCCCATGGGATAATATTCTCTGGTAGTTGCACAGACCCTCATGAAAGTTCTGCTGCTGAAAAACAAGGTCCTCTTGTAGTACAGGATGCACAGATGCCTAATATGTATCTTCTGGAGGTCTGGAGGAGATAAGAAGGTAAAGAATGGTACAGAACATTCATAATCAGTAAACCTTTTATGAAGAGAAGTCAGATCCTGACTTGCCACTCCAGGGAGCTCCCTAAGGAAAAAGCAAACATGGGTGTGAATCTCTTCCTGGTGTCCAGCAAGACACATTTCTCAGGGAGGAGTCAGGGCAGTCTCTGTTGGAGTTTCAGCTATAAGTCAGCATAAGCCCAGCAGCCAGGGTAACATAGCTGGGAATGGCACAACTGAGCTTAAGTAGAGCTAGTTGGGTTGTCTCAACCCTACATGTGAATCCAGTTTAATGTGTAAAACTCGGGGAAACCACAATTACAAGATGATGATGATGGGGAACACTGGCAGAACTCTTTAAAGTTAATAAACACCATGAAGAGAAAGAGTGAAACATTTTGGAGAGATTGAAAGGGTATCTAATTAACTGGAAATAATGGAACCTAGTGAAAAAAATTGTTGGGAAACATATCTTATTTGCATTGCGGCTCTAATGGTTTTGGAGATGGATGGATACTTGGGCAATAAAAAAAAAGAAAGATCAAGTATGCACCTGATTCACAGTAATACTCATATCCCTAGGGATAACTACTAATACAGCTGAGGTGGAAAACCTGGAAAATTAAGGTGCTTTGAAAATAAAGTGGTAGAATAAACTGAGGATGAGAAAAATTCTGTACCAAGCTATCTGTAACCGAATCTCTTCACTAATATTTTCTGCTGACAAGAGAGACCCCATGAGAAGTCTTTTTTTAAAATTATTTTTTCTTCCCAAACCAGAAGATTTGTATCCTTTGATGAAGTTCTATGCAGGCTGAAACTACAAGAGCTGGAACTGCTGCTGGAAAATTGCAGGAACAATGATTTATTCCTCTATCGAAAAATGAACAAGGGAAAATATATAAACACTGCACTATAGGCACAAAGGGTGATTATTTTTGCCACATAAAACAGTTTTAAAATTCATGGGAAAAGTAATTTTTGACAGTATGGTGTAGGTGGTTTCAGTCTTACAAAAATAGCTATGGATGGTTTATTTGCTTTTCAGAGTGCTATTTTTGCTCTACCATTCAGGTATTTTTAATGGCTTTTCTTGAATAAGACTTACAGTAGTTATGTTTATTGATGAATGAATTTATATGATTACAGCAGACTCAAAATGCAGAATCTTTACAACAGCAGAAACAAATCTGTGGGCTTACTGTATTTTTCTTGAGCAAGTTGTCTTGGAAGAAAAGATGTGGTCATTCTGTTTGCAGTTTTTTAGCTGTTGTATTTATTTTAAGTATTTTGGTGGATAAATGTACTACTTCTCTGGCTACACTCTGAATCATATATGAAATTAAAGTGAAGCATGGGAATTTAGCAGTAGTGTTGTCACTAAAATGTGTATAAAAGTCATTCTCTGTTTCTTTGTCAATTTTTACAGTTTGGGTGATGCAAATTCAGATTTCAAACACTCTTTCATGTGCCCTAGGCAGATTTGTTTTGTTAGTTGTTTCAAATGTCATTTTCCCCAGATTTCTAGTTCTGTCTTCTGTAGTTCAGGAATACAGAATTATCAACCAAAGATGGAAAAAAAAGAATTCTAGTTAAGGTTGCTTTTTCATAAAAATTACTTCCCAAGGCCAGGCTGGATGGTCCTTTGATCAATCTGATCTAGTGGAAGGTTCCCTGCCTATGGCATCTAGTTGGAACTAGACGGTCTTTAAGATTCCTTCCAACCCAAACCATTCTATGACTCTGTGATTCTAAGTATCATTTCAAAAGTAGAAGCAATCATCTCAAGTCCAGTAATGTAATAACCACTAAATGCTTTTGCAAGTTTAGTCAGGCAGAAGAAGATGGTGAGAAAATCATGCTACACCCTTCTGTCACAGCACTGTGAAAGTAAAACTAAAATGTTGAATCATGAGAATGTCTTAAATTATGTGGCATTAAAATGAAATTCTTGACCCCTCTTTCTTTGTCTTCCATTATCCTGAGTCTAGAGGATTAATTTATTCTGTGTTTTCTGTCTTTCTTTGAAGACATGAGGACTATCACACTTTCTAAAGCCAGCACTGAGACTTTACATGTAGTCTCTTGATCTTACAGCTGGAGCTCTAAGAAAATTATTGTGACTCTATAAGCTGCTGTATAAGCTTTATGTATTAGAATCACAGAATGGTTTGGGTTGGAAGGGACCTTAAAGATCATCCAGTTCCACCCCCTGTCATGGGCAGGGGGCCTTCCACAAGGTTACTCAGAGCCCCATGTAGCCTGGTCTTGAACACTTCCAGAGATGGAGAGTCCACAACCTCTCTGGGCAAGTGAATTGTTTCCTATGGATACACATTTGCTCTTACTTACTTCTCACATGGTATTTTTTGCCAGCTTCAAAGGGAACTATGTACCAGTCATATGGAAAAAATATAGATGTCTCCCAGACTTCCCTGTTTTTGATAATTCCAAAGAAAACTGAAATAACCACTAATGCCAAATTTCTAAATGCAAGTTCATTTTGTAATGCACATGGGCTCTTAGCTCCCACTGATCTTTCTAAAACCAAGAACCCAGAGCATCGAAAATGTCTACCTGCATTTTTAGACATTTAGACTCTTACAAGATTTTGGTTGAAAGGGAACTTCACAGTAGGCCACAAATGTTTGAGACTGGAGAGAAAATATCCCATAGAAAACCAAAAAGAGAAATACTTTACCTTTTCATCCTATGTGTTTATATGAGGCACCAATGATGGGATTTATAGAGGGCTGTTGAAAACAGTATGATATTTATGCACCATTTGGTTTTCCTCCAGGTAGTTTGGTCATCCTATGTTCACAGGACAAGAATAAAAGGTACTTTTTCTTTGGGAAAAGTAGTATAGTGTCTTGATGTAAGTAACCTGGCTTGGTGGATAAAACAGGTTTTTTAAGATGTTGAAAATATGGCAGGGTTTTTTATTGTTTTACTGGCTCAAATGCAGAGCAAGGAAGGCTTGACTTAAAGGAAATGAATGCTGAAATGGAGAAATGAAATTGATAAGGGGAGCCTTGGAAAGTGTGAAGTGCTTTGTATTTCTCCAGCTTGTGATTCCAAAGCCCTCCAGCCTTTTACGTTCATAAAACATCTGCCTCCAGCTGTTTTGCTTTTCAGAAACAATAGTTTGTAGGAGAGGAATTGGCACCAGTTGTCTATTATGTTTCTATTACTTCAATTTTCACTATTACTCATACAGCTTTTTTGTTTTGAAAATGATCTTCTCAAAAATGTGTGGCAGTCAGGTTCTCTGGCATCTGATAGTACACATTTTTCACAGTGATACGTTATTTCAGTAACTTCCTTTTTTGGGGAAAGACTTATCTATTCACCGAGACCACGCAAATCTTTATAGCACGCAAACAAGGAAAAAAAAAGGCAATGAAAAAGAATAAGCCAGCTCAGAAAAAAAGGTACTACCTAAACAAAACTCATGTACAATTCTGTTAATTATTTAAAGAAGACAGTCCTGAAGGTTGTTACTTTAAGTAAATCTATTTCACAGCTTGGAAATAGTGTGGTCTTCTATGATGCTGCAGCTGAATATGCCTTCTGCAGAAAACCCTCTCATTTTTCTTGGTTTGGCTTTGAACCAGCCCATGCTGTATCTGCAGACCTCAGCCATGAGACAAAATTTAGCACTCTCCCTGGAAAACTCAGAGCAAAACTCTTCCCCATCCCTTGAAACAGGCATGCAAGACCACACAGTTAGGTCCCAGTCCCACACCCACTTAAGCCTGCATGCTTGCACTAGAAAGGATTTGCTCCGTGGTCAAAACCTATTAACCATAAATTGGAGTCTACTCACATCTGCATTCCTTGCTAAGCTCTTTCCATGAAGAGTTCAAGGGGATTGAGGTAGCAGTAAGCATGTCATACTGACTTCCCACTAAACATCTACCAGATGGGAGCATCTCCTACTAGAAAAATGGTTCCTTCAGGGATAATTTGCAAAACACTAAGACTGATTTAGAATGATATGGTTTTAGGTGAGCTTAATATTTATTTTTCTCACACCATTTCCTCAGAAATGCAACTGTATTAGCAAACTGTTTAATAAAACGTCACTGATAAAAGTACAGTTAAGATTAGATCAGAGTTTAAGTGGTTGGTAGGACATTAACATTATATTTGAAATAAAAGGAACTTAATAGACAAATATGAAGCTGAATGTAAGCCTGATGATTACGTCCTCCACACCACATTGTGATTATCTAAATACCCAAATATTTCTCAACTTTCCATATTTTGTCAAATAAGCTCCATAGAAATTTTAGGGCAGAAAACACACAAGTGCAAAGCTATTCTGGGAAAAACAAGTTCCCACAGTCTAGCTGACCACATAAAAGAAAAACATTTTGTTCTCTTGTGAGCTTTTAAGGTGTAGAAAATTAATCCATTCTCATGTTTTCAGAACTCTGCTCATTAATTGTTGATGAGAAATTATGAAGGTTGAAGACAGATAGTCTTACAGTAGCCGCCACAACATTACACTTCACCTTTTATTTTCTGTTTCAGACTAAGCCACTGTTTCAGGCTTTGTGGCATAATAGATGTGTACAGGTTAGTTTTCTTTTTCCTTTTGATTGATGGAAGATAAAACCTAAGGAGATCAAGACAGCTTGTATTGTTAGCCTGTTTTTTCAGTGACAGTGATTTTACAACTTTTTTTCTCCTTTTTGAGCTAGAACTAAACAGAATTATAGTGTATATTTACCTACTCACTAGTAAAAGTCCTGCAAGGTGCTGAGCTGCTCAGTTACTTTCCCTGAATTAGAGGAGAGCTGGTGTGCTCAAAGGATGATGTTCCTAGACAACCTCGGTAACTGCCTGTCTATGGGCTACTGGCCAAGGGGTGGTTGTGTTTTTTCTGTGTACATGCTGTTTCCTAACTTGATACTGGTAGAATTGGAAGCTATTTAGCTTTTCCTTAAATCACTTACAGCTCTTCCAAATTTTTTCACATAAGTGCATGTCAGCTAGTATACCCATACCTGGAGAGAGCTCTCTGCAATAATCAGAGATAATACACTATAGTGAAATCCACTCTTTTATGTTGTTCAAATTTGAACAGAATAATTGAACATGTACTTTGTACTTAGTTCTTCATAGAACAAAGGCAATTACTCACTTTTTTTGACTTCAGAACTTCCCACAGAAGTAGTTTTTTTTCTTTGTGACAAGGAATTCTATCTATTAATTAGGCTTTCTTCTGTGGGCATCTAGGCTGGCTGCTGACAGCAATGTATCAATGAGTTAATGTGAATAAAACAACCTGACACCTGCTTCATTTTTTATTCTGTCAGATGGAGCAACTAGTGAGAAAAGTGTTCAGACACTTAGATTTGTTGACTATAGAAAGATTTTTTTTTTGGTAGTGCAGTATACAAACAGAAATTTTTTTGGACCCTGAGAGGCCTAGCTAAATAAAAGCTCTGCTGTTCGGCATCATGGTATGGCATTATGTATAGTAATTTGTATTTAACACAGAAGAAAGAATTTGGGCTATGTTAATTGAGTAACAAGGCAATAAAGCTTTGCTGTTTATTAATTTGTTATCTAATTATATGGTCAGAGTGAATCATAAGGTATTTTGGAGTTGGGCATCTTGATAAACGTGTGAGATTAAGTTGCTTTCATGCATGAGCATTCTGTCAAAAAACCTGCAGGTCACTGTGCAACAGTGTGGTTAACATAAACACAGTGTAACTGGAAATTGTTTTGTATCTAATGAATAGAATAAGGTATCCTAAATGCATCTTGATACATTAATTTAAATCAACCTTTAAGAGGTGAACAATGTACAAGAAACATGCTTAAATGGGTAATTCTCCTGTGATTTTCTACCATATTGTGCATCTGCAGTCATCTTGATTTATCAATCTAAGACAGCTATGAGGGTGAAACATGTAACAAATTGTTACAAATATTTTTATTTGCAAGCAATAGGAATATAAGCATAGCATCTTGGTTTCTGCCTGAGCAGAATTTGAAGCTTTCTGTAATATTTCCAGTATTTGATCAGAAATTAATCTGGTAAAAATAAAGTGAGGAAATTGAAGCCTTTTAATCTAATCTGACAGTATCTAATCTAATCTCACAGTAAAAATGTGAGTAAATGTTATTAGTATAGCACTAATAATTCTGCCATTAACAGGAAGAAACTTGCCTTGGATTTACAACACACTAATTTTTTTTTCGAGCCTTTCTATTTCTATTCTGGGACTGGAGGAGTTTAGAGGTGTTACTGATAACTGATACTCAGTTATTTGTCTTCTTGTCTGCTCCTGTATATTTGCTGAACCAGCGTTTATAAGAGACATAAAAGGTTACAGACATTTAGGGAAGCCTCTTTGTTTTAGGAATCCTTAAACTAAATCTAAACCATCCTTTTGGCAACCCTTAAGAAGTTCCAGTTAAACAAAATTTGAAACTGAGAGAGCTCCTCACTTATCAGAGTTGGTCTCTTACATTGCTGAGCTTGCTTGGGCTTCCTAGACAAAATTATATTTTCTAGTCTGTAAATTAGCTTCCTTCTCTTATTAGCAACCTTGATGCTAACAAACCTATAAAAATCAGAAGCACTTCTGTTCTCTTGTGTTTGCATTTCACCTAGAATAGCTACAACAGAATAAGAAGTAATTAAATATTCTGGTCATGCTTTGGACTAGAAGTATGTTGTTTTGATTGTCCTTTGCATAACCAAACATTATGGATGGAAGCTGGATCAACCTTTGTTTTCTCTTTTTGTACAGTACCTACGTAAGACAATTGGGCCCTGACCTGTGATGCTGTCCCCTGACTTGGGACAAAACAAAGCCATTATTTTATCTCTTAGGTGACTTAGCTACAGGACTTTGAATGCATTAATGGGAGTTATATAATGAAGCTTCCTTTCCAGTTTTGTGAGCCTTAGCATTCTCATCCAATTTGCTCGATACTCATATTTTGAAACTCTATTGTCATTAAGTGGGCACCACAGTGAAATAATGCCATATGGGTATTGTTTCTACAGCATCCCTAGTCTAGAGACACATTTTATTACTGTGAATTACTGATATATTAAATATGCATTATTTATTAGATTGCAATATTCAGTAAGTAATCTGGTTGATGTAAAACCAGCTTCAACAGCCATTGAAGAAGTGGCCAGGCAAAAGCCTTTCACTAAGTGGGAGAGACAAGAGATGGTGCAAAGATTTTCATAGTGTTGTCCACAGATCTGTCTTGGTTATGATAATCTCTAAAGAAGGGAAAATGGAGAAGTTACTTTGGGTTCCATTATATCCTTGACCTCTTAAAAGCCTGATAGTAAGGGATTCAATTAGTGACAAGTACAGTTGTAGGTTGAGTGATTCATCCCCATGTACTCAAGTCTCACAAATGATACGTAAGAGTTACATTCATTTTTGTCAGCTTTAGCATTCTTTAGGTGAAATGTTTCATTAACTTACCTAAGAATAAAAGGCCTTATTAGTCTTTGTCAGTGAGTGATTCATTGGGCTGTGTATCTGTCCATCCACCTTGGTCAGAGTCTTCTGAACCCTTAAGACAATTTCAACTAAATTGGCAAACTGAGGATGGTAACAAAAATAAATGGCAAGTTTTGTCACTGGACAGACAAGGAGAACTTTATTAGTGGGTATGGTAGGTTCCTGTAAAAATAATGGAAAAGATATTCTGACAGTGGGGAAAGACTCGAGCAGACCTTGCAGTTGACCATAAGGTGCAAAGCTGGAGGAAACCGGGCTTCAGTACTTCTGCAGCAACTGCTTGGTTTTCTTTTCCTTTTTAAGTCACGTTATGGGAAATGTCAGTAACAGACAGATATAGAGAGCTTGACTCCTAGGAATGTGGATGTTACCATCTCTTTGCTGCTGCTTATGGGAGCCCAACCTGTCAAACACAGTGGTGAATGCAAAATGGATGAGCATGACAAAGTCCAGCCGTATTTATTCAGATGAAGTATTAGGTTTTGCATGCCAGTTTTAACATGTAGACACTTGGGCCCTTCCATCTCTTCTGAATACTTTTAGGTTATCCTACAAACTGTGGGTAATGATCACAATTACACAGGAGATAGGCCATGATGTAAGAATCAAAATTATTGTATTCCTAATAATGGGCAAATGACGCCTTCATGTTGGTTGGTACAATTGTGGTTGGTCAGTGTTTTCTTAACAATTCAGCACTGTGTTTTTCTCTTGTTCCTCTTTGTGCAGAGGTGCAAAAGATGGAAGGCGACTCGCTTAGTATGGAACTGTTATTCTGACAGGAATGACTTTCTGCTTGTGTGTCTTCTGTGAACTGTTGAATCACTGCCCAAACAGCAGTGATTCAGACAAGTGTTTGACCACAGCTGTCGTTGAGACCAGTTTACAAGAGTCAAGAGAGTTTTGTCTGGAAAATTAACTTTCTGCTCACTTAAACCCAGGTGTTTTTTGCCTTACAAGGGTAATGTTTCAGAGGGCTAAGACACTGTGAGAAAACTAAATGGATGCAAAGTCAGTCTCATCTCACGCTCCTGTTTCATCTCCCTTAAACAGTTCCCTATAGCTACTCCTAGGCTTTCTGAGCTTTTGGTATTGTCTCCAGAAATCAAGATCTGAGACGAAAAATTAACTTGCTCTTTACACAAGATGTAGTTCAGGTATGAATTTAATACATGGCCCCTTCAAGAGTCCCAGAGGCAGCTACTGGTGACCTGGGTCATGTGGTGCTGCCTGCCTGAGTTTCTATCATTGCCTGGGCTCCTGTTGGCAGGGTGTTTGGGACAGAATCTCCATAACTGGCATCTGGAGACTCAGAGATAAGGGGAAATACCTTCTTTTAGTTCAGACACTGTGCTGGAGGAACAAGGGGGAAGGCTGCACAGAGGTTGTTTTGAGATTGTGGGGCTATGCTTGGAACTCTGAACCTTTATTGGGAGCTGCAGAAAAAGCACATGTGATTTTTTAAAAATAATATTTTAATTTTTATTCTGTATTTCTTTTGAAATGGAGAGTCATCCTGAATTTGAAACTGTCTTCTAGTTCGAGCTATTACAGTAATAACAGGGCAGGTTACCCTAGGTCTCCTAGCACTGAAGGTGTACAGCTAATATGTAATCATATAACTTGCTGAAAGTAATTTTTACATGAACTTAGTATAACCGGGTCACTTTAGGTCACTGTGGTAGTCATCACAGGCCTGTAAATGGTACAGTAAAACCAGTGGATACTATTTTTTCTATTAATCTTCCTAGAAAAGCCTTTGTAATCCTAATTTTCTAGGCCATTAGGGTAAAGGCAGATAACTAAAGCTGGTTTATTAACTTTATTCACCTTGGGTTTACCCAGCCCAGACCTGTTCTGTTAGGTCCCTATACCTGGAGTCATTACTTTCCTCAATGGTCTTTCAAACTTGTTTTCTTACATGTAGGTCTGACTATCCTTATCTTACTGTGAAGTTAGATTCAGCTTCAGAGTTGGCCCTGGACTGAGCAGCAGGTTGAACCAGGAGTTCTCCAGAGTTCCCTGCCAACCTTAGTTATTCTGGGTTTCTAACTTGTGCCCTTTTCACAGCATGTGAGGTAAACTGCTTTCCAAGCTCCAATTTATTCACAGTTACACAGCGCACTGCAGTGAAGCAGGAAGAGCACCCAGTCTGTGGTGGCTGAATCTTCTTCCACCGCTTCACCTGTCAGTTGAGTGATGCCGCCCTGCACAGCCCCAGTCATCGCTCCTGCTGGCTGTGACCACACCAGTAGAGCATTTCTTGGGGCTACCATGGATCAATCCCAAATTACAAGCCACACTTCCCCACAGTGGGCAACAATGGATTAGCAATTGGCTCTGGACAATGCAGGTGACGAGCCTGGTGCCTCCTCGGAGCTGAGGGGCAGAAGAACGGACAGAATCCCTTTCCTCACGGAAACGCTTGTCTTAATGACAGAAATCGTATTTTTGCACCTGCTTCATTTGTTCCTCGGCTCTCAGCTGCTGACCACAGACCCCTTCTGACCGTTTCACTGCAGCCTCCTGGGACGGACGGCCAACCAAGGCCATCCCTCGTGTCCAAAGAAGCAGCGGTGGGTGCTCGCCCCCAGCGCCCCTCGGGCTGCAGGGCACCCGCCCCGAGAGGCTGCGTGAACCTTGCTC